>SJJU01004751.1:0-31541 GCA_012932125.1 Conopomorpha cramerella
TTTTGTTAAGAAGATTCGGGATTTTAGCCCATTTTTTTACGTAGCACTACTTGTCTGCGAACTCTTATGAGGACGGTTCTTTTCGTGTCTAAATCCTCAACCCAGGCCGCCCCAGTGGGGGTTCCCTTAGTATCGCCAGGTTACGCGGTCCTTTCTCGATAAGAATGGAAACCCATTGAGCTGTACAGAGACGGAGATCACACAGCCCTACTGATCCGCCACAACAGCAGTGCCGCGTGATCTTATGATGCCAGGGTTACGGACTAGGGATCACGGACTGCCGAAGTATTTCACAAATTCGCTCTGATAAATTGATAACCCAGTTATTTTAAAGAACCTGCATCGGCACTCGTTGACTGTGCGTATAGCCAGTACTGCCTCGACGTTATGGAGCGACACTGATGCTCTACTACGGGTCTCAATTAACTGAATTGAATGAAATAAATTGGAATAATTCCTTAAGAGTCTTCTACACCGCCATTTCAAATTCACGCCTTCTATTGTTTTCTTGGAAAATCAATTTGTCAAAGTCAGTGAGCAACGAAAGAAACGCAAGTACTTTATTTCTCAGACTTTCTATGATCGTTCGTCGTCGCACACTTCATTGTTTTTTTTTTATTAAAGAGATTTCCTCAATGTGAAGGTTGAGGAGAGGCGGTAGCAAGGTGTGGTCCCCTGCTACAGCCCAGCACCGCAAAGTGCAGATAAGTCGGGGGCTAAAACAGTCCCCCGCGCGTCTCAAGACGCAGTGCAAGGGTGACACCGGTGCGTTCTTTGGAGATCCCGGAGTCACCCGTTAAGCACGGCCGAAGGCCACCGGAGGGGTTTTAGTCGGTGTGAGTTCGACATAACCCAGTCACTCCCCTGGGCGGCTGGGTATCCATAATGGACTTCCCATTCGTAATAAAAAAAAATCTATTAGAATTATCACTTTGGAAAAGTTTTAGCTTCTAGTAAAGTGCAGTAAAATATGGTTACTTTACCTGTGGCATATTTCATTACGAATGTGTGATTGGTAAAGGCCTTTTGCACAGGATGACCTAGCGTTGCGTTGTTCGGATGAGATACGAGCTACTTCCATTCGATATTACTTACCTACTATGAAACAGGGGCGATTGGTGAAAATGGGCATAAGTCTCCTAGCCGAATGGGCTAGTTCCAAACGATAGGAATCTGGAATACTAACATAATATTATTACCCCGTAACGACTGCCACATTCATCTACTTACAAGATAAAAAAATCTCCGTAGGTACCTTATGAGTCGTTTAAACGGTATCTAAAGGTTTAAAGGAGTGCTCGAAATTCTCACGGGAACTGGGACAGCAGACAAACGAACCAGTAGTCCTGCCATTAGTAAACCTTATATTTTCTCAGTTAAAGTCAGGTCATCTGTGAGAACCTCAGATCAAACACAACTTGTTGTTTTTGGTCTAAGGTGAGAACTGAATGACAACACCTTAGTAGGTAACGACTGTAAAATCTTAAAATATAATTTTACAAATAGCACAGTTAGAACAAGTGACATAAAACAAAATGTGTAACTTTATGAAATTGAACCTTAACATAAAAGATACAAAACTTAAATTACAAAATCGGCTTGTTGCCTATTGGGTCCTTTTTGTTCTAACTATGCGAAATGTTGAGACTTCGACGAAAAACCAAAATCTTGTACGAGTAGATAATAAAGATAGGTGGAGTCTTAGTAAAATAATAATGCGAGTATTTATTTAGATTGAAAGTTTATTTATGTCTTCATCTGTTACGATTTTCTTATCCAATTTTCGTGCGTTATGTATAATTGTTTCGTACAGTGCAATATCGTAGCCTACACTTTTGCGGATCTTGTACAGTATCACGTGCGCGGAGGTGCTTCCCTCTATGTTTATAACGATCCCTTTGATTGGGAATATCCGACTGGAGAACACAACCTCGCCGTACCCACAAAACACTTCCACTGAACTCACGTCGACGAAGATCCTGAAATTAACGTCGCTGATGGGCCGCCATTTTGTTCTACGGACACCGTCAAGTCCACCTCTGTCCACACTTACGGAACCCTGTTCTGAGTTATATGTTATGGTATAATGTCGCTCACGTGCCCAATTCAAAGATATTACTACCTCACCCGTCATTATCGGAGGGGCGGTCACTAGCAACTCAAAACATTTCGTGCCAGCGAGGAAAGCTTCTCCAGGATGGTACACTGCATCTTCCAAAATATCTTTTCGTAGTGACGTCGCCTCTGTTACAGGGTTCATAAGTAAGCTTCCATCTGAGGAAAGAGACAGTTCACGAATGATCGTCATCATTCCAATTAAATTATTACTTGTTTCTTTCGTATCAGTGTCCCACATCCCCATCCAGCCAATGAGGAGTCGTCTTCCGCAAGGAGTCATAGTGGTTTGCGTAGCGTAAAAGTCATGACCATGATCGAGCTCGTGAAAAGTAGCTGTGGATACTTCAGTGTCATCGAATCGACCGTACCCATAATTTAAATAGCAAAATATATAACCAGTTTGATACAAGTTTCTGAATCTGTAACCCACAGGTTGAATACCTCGAACAGACAATAATAGTATTTGGTAACCCTCCATAACGAAGAAGTCGGGATTCTCCCACAAGTACCCCATGTCACCGAAGGAAACTGCCACGGTGTTCAGGAATTCCCAGTTGAACATATCTTTCGAGACGTACAAGTCGAGAGATCCGCGCGCATTAGCAATGGAACTTCCAAGGAGCATATACCACTTATCCTTGTTTCTCCACACCCTTGGATTTCTGAGTGTCGATGACGAAGACTTGTTGTACTTTATAATGGGATTGTTTAAATACTTCTGGAATTCCAGCCCGTCTATACTGCTGGCTATGTTCTGAGTTTGATAAGTACGATTTCTCAGTAGGACGTTTCCAGTGTAGATCAAGTTGATGTAACGGTTGTGAACGACAGCAGTTCCCGAGAGACAGCCTTGTTGGTCATAATATTCGGTAGGCAGTAGCGCTGGAGGATAATGTACCCAATCAATGAGGTTGACACTAACGGCGTGGCCCCAGTGTGTGGCTCCCCATGCTTGTCTCTGAGGGTTGTATTGGTAAAAAATGTGGTACTTGTCTTGGTAATGCACAAAACCAGCAGGACTACTCATCCAACCGGTTAGTGAAGATATGTGATACCGTGGTCTGTATTTCTTCTTAAAACTTCTTCCGAGATTGTGTTGATTTCCGATGTCAGAAATTGTGGCGAATACGACGGAAAAACAGAAGAGGACCGCCCACCGCATATTGCGAATTGTGATTAAAATATGGCAGCGTTGATTACGCCTTTTATGTTAATTACAAGAGAAATAACAATAGTGATTGAATAATAGACGTCTGACTTCAATGCTCGAAAGCAAATCTATTGTCTCTCATATGCATTCAAAAGTTAAATATCAATATCAACAAAATGTAGTAAACAACGTAAGAAAGTCCTACGCATTTTGCATCTTCCTATTAGACTCGGAACAATAGGGACATCAAAAATACAATAAAAGCCCTTTTTTAATAAAAAAATCTGTATTTTACATAAAACTTACAAGTAAATATTATTACTTACTTACCTACCTACTAGTAAACTGTTAGTTACGAGTATTATAACATAGACAAACTGTTTTGTACCATTCAGTCAATAATAAAATAAAATTGAACATGTGTTGTGTCTGCAATTTACTCTGGGGCAGGCAGATACCCATTGACACCAGGAATCGATGACTGGGAGTGGAAGGATGTGAACGCAGAAAGTCGCTCCTCACGTCACGTCGTTGGTTTCTTTACAGATTTCAAATGGACATTACTGCGGCGATCTGTTGTAGGTAATTCTGTAACTCCGTTGCTACCTAATTTTTTTACATCCTCGAAGTCAGATATAAGTAAAACATACTATATAATTGCCAGTGGCGTGCAGACCATATAGGCAAAAAGACACTGCCTACCTCAGTATTTAGGCTACCCGACCTAATAACAGAGTTATTGCTATATCTTTTTTTGTTGTACTAACGACATAGGCTAACGAAGGTCCTGTGTTCTGTGGGTCAATAGATACGCGTAGGTACCTATATTTCGCAAAGACCAGTTACCTACACGTAGTTGTCAATTCTTGGGGATAACTGCCTACCTTGTCGTAAAAGCCAGTGCACGCCACTGCTAATTGCCTACCTATTTCATTATTTTAAGAGTTCTCAGCTTTTGAGTTTCCTAAATGTACAGCATTAGTTTTGATAAATTCGAACAACTGCTTATCATACGCCACGCTCTTGCGTAATTTGTACTGCGTAACGTGCACAGGTGCATCTCCCTGGACATGGATTATCAAAGTTTTTCTCGGATATATTCTACTGGAGAACACAACTTCACCACTACCGCAAAATATTTCTATGGAGCTAACGTCGACGAAAATTCTGAAATTAACCTGATCGACAGGGTACCACGTGGTTTTTCTTATTCCGTCGACACTATTGTCTCTATCTACACTGACGTACCCTGATTCAGGGCTATACTCTAATGTATAGTTTCTGCCTTTGTCCAATTCAAATACTATTGATGTTTGAACAGTCGTAAATGTTGTGTTAACAAGAAGTTCGAAGTTTTTTACACCCGCCGAGAAAGATTCTCCAGGAGAGTAAACTGCATCTTCCAAAATCTCTTGTCGTAGTTCTTTGGCCTCAGTTATTGGATTCATCAGTAAAGTGCCACTACTAGATGATAGTGAGAGCTGCCTTATCGTAGACATCATACCAACCCATCCATTTGTTTCTTCTCGGACTTCACTGTCCCATAATCCCAACCATCCAATCAAAAGTCTTCTGCCGCATGGCGACTGCACTGTTTGTGTCGCATAAAAATCGTGCCCATGATCCAGCTCGTTGAATGTGGAAATTGATATTTCTGTGTCCTGAAACCTTCCAAAAACGTAGTTGAAATAGCAGAATACGTATCCGGTCTGATATAAGTTTCTATATCTATGCTCGTCGGGTTGTATTCCTCTGACCGACAGCAGTAATATTTGGGCACCGTTGAGTTCGAAAATGTCAAGATTTTCCCACAGATAGCCCATGTCACCGTAAGATATCGCTATAATACCGTTGTAATTCCAGTTGTACATATCTTTAGAAGTGTATAGATGTATACATCCGCGGTCGTCCTTTGTTGAGCTTCCGAGAAACATATACCACTTCCCATCATAACTGAAAACTCGAGGATTCTTTATGAACGAGAACTGAGAGGATCTGGACCTTATAATCGGGTTATATGTGTACTTTTGGAAGGATATACCATCTATACTGCTCGCTATATTCTGCATCTGATACGTTTTATTTCCGACGAGCACGTTACCAGTGTAAAATATGTTCATGTTGTTGTTATGGACGATGGCTGAGCCCGCGAGACACCCCTGCTTCTCGTAATGTTCGTTAGGGAGAAGCGCTGGCGGGTAATAGATCCAATCTATCAAATTGCTGCTGACCACATGTCCCCAATGCGTTGGACCCCAAGAGTTACTGTAAGGGTTGTATTGAAAGAAGAGATGATATCTGTCCTGGAAGTAGACAAACCCCGCTGGGTCGTTCATCCAACCACTTAATGCCGATATGTGGTATATCGGTGTATATGTCTTCTTCATGCTCTTCTTAACATGTTTGTCGAAATAAGTCCTTATTTTTCTAACGTGTTTAGAATTCGTAGTAAAAGAGAATACCACTAACAATAAGCACAAAGCCACCGACCACTGCATCTTGCTGAATAAAACCGAAAAAAATAATATTCGACTTTTAACCAGTTTACGTAATAAAGAACAATGGAATCGCGTAAACAATCAAATGCCAAATTTTTCAACAAACATCTAGGTAAAATAATGTACATTTCCATTTTAAATAACATTTTCATTGTTTTTGTATTTCACTAATATTCTATTATCCTATCCAAAACGCGAAATATTGTTTAGAATTCTCCGCTGTTTCTAACTTTTCACGCGAAAAGTACAAAACGGATTTTAATGTCTATCTATCTGATGTATAAGTACGACACTACTTAATAGACAGTTTTCAAACTCCAAATATTTCTTATCTATTATAGATGTAGCTAGTAGGTATCCATAGTGATTTCTGTCAGTTATTCTTTAGTACATACGTTTTTTATTATTTAAACTTGAGACACTTTTGTAACATGTAAACAAAGAATAAATATTACCTTCTGCTTGAAGTTAGTCATTTCGTTGACATTTGTCCCCCTAATACAACTTGCGACATCTGTCATAACTAAGAAAACAACATACATACACTTCACGCCTGTCTCCCAGGAGGGTAGGCAGACTACAGAACTCCATTTGTCATGGTCCTGACATACCCATTTCGCTTCATCTACATTCATACATCTTTTACCTCCATTTTTGAGTACTTTTCACGCCACCTTCCGCCAGGACATCACTAATCTGGTCAATGTATGTCCTTAAGAGAAACAAGGTCCCTGAAAAGCCCCCATTCAAATTCATGAAAACGAAATAAATCTCCCGGCGGTCAAAAGGTTAATTAGCCTTAATTTGTAGCCTAACCCCCTTACCAATAAACGCGTTTTCACTTACACAACGGTTATTACAGGTCTACTTGAATTGGTTATTCCGTATTTGACATACAGCTGACAAGTTGAGCTTTGTGTATCTTCGAAATAGCAATTCCGCCATTATTGGTAAGGCCCTAAGTATATAACGACTCTCTATATTAAATGTGTGCTCTAAATGAAACAACACAATGACAATAGATTCAATTATTCTTTATTTATTGGAGAAACGGTAAATGCATAAATACAGCCCATATTGCATCAATTCAATCTATGTATTGGGTGTATGGACTTCATTTGAGTCACAAGCTCTGATTGGATAAATTAGGTACATTCATTCAAGAATCTGCTTCACCGTCTTAAGGTGGAAACTGATCTGAAAGTCCTTAGACATTAAAGTTCAATTTTACTCGGCACAATACAACAACTGTAACCTTTATGACGTTTTAATGACACATGAAGAGTCATTAAAACCGTCACATTCTTGACCGAATATACCTCAGACAAAACACAGCCAGACTTGCAATCCGTCAAGTGTCAATCGACTTCAAGTGTCAGGGCTCTTCGGCCATGAAAAATGGTATAATTTGACGTTTTGGATGCAGATTTACCGCAGTAAGGGACAGAAGACTTTTTCTTTCTCTTTCACTCGTGCATGTTTTTCATAACGTTGTCTCGTTTTAATCTAAACGTCATTGCAGGATTGCAAGTCTAGTTGTTTTTGCAATTAAATTAAGTAATTTTAAAGCAGATAGTTTGACATTCCAATCATAACACTATACGGATGGTATATTATATAATATTTAATAAATATATTATCTTCTTATATTAGGTACCGTACTTACTAAATTTATTAGTAGACAATCTTAGACAACTATGTAAAGCTTAGCTCGTCATGGTTTGTTAAATAAAGTTGTATATAATCTCAAAAGAAACAAAAAAAACACAGATCTATTATTAAATTGATTAATACGAAGAAAAATAAAACGTATGTAACAATATTTGACATCTAAGAACACAACAAAAAACATACATTATTTTCCTTTAATTCTTATTTAATCGACAATATTTGAGCTGTCCTTACTTTTATTTATTTTAATTTATTTCACTCCACGCATGAACCCTATATATTCATTGATAGACGTATAAATAAAAATGTGACCATTTAATTTTAATTTTTTTGGTTTAACCACTAATAGTATCTCTTGAGTTAATATTAACCACACGTAAGGTGCTACCATTTATCGGAATATTTAAATTTGGACTCTATCACAAGTAAATAAGATACAGATTGTGTCTACAGTTCAGTAGCGTTATTGCATTTAGGCGTCGCATTTAACATAATTATCTAAATTTAGCAAACAGCTGGGGTTTGTTTTTAAATACAAATAAAGGCAGTACATATTCAGTGCTTCTCTACAGCTAAAAGTCGTGAATTCCTATTATATATACCTTAATATATACTAATATATTATTATATATTATATATTAATACTTAATATAATTTACCTACATACTAAAAAAGCCATCGCATCAGTTCAATTGTCCGATTCAGTAAAGCCATTATAAATTACCATTTTTCTTATATTATATATTCGACCAGGTTCAATTTCGGTTAGCCCCAATATTACTCCCGCAGTATGTACCCTATGGGGTAATAAATGTCCATACATAATCCAAACACCATTAGTATAGTTCGCGCATTTCATAAATGCGCGCGGGCCTTAGATGTGTGAGTCGTATATGGACACGCTAGTTGACAGTTCAAACGAACAAAAATGCCACACACACATCTAAGGCCCGCGCGCATTCACCAAATGCACGAACTATAAGATCTATGTTATCAATATACTAATGCTGAGTCGAAGTCCATTTTCTTCACGTAAAGCACGGCAGACGAGTAGGTGCCTCTCCCTTGCTACACACATCAAAAGTGTCAAGAACATTTTTAGCTCTAAAAAAATCTTAATTATTTAAAACAAATCTTATCTTCTGGATTGGTCTCCTACCTAATTCCCCACGCCTGTATCAATTACTTATCACCACATTTTGAATAAATTATGAATGAATTCATCTTTTGTAAAATGTATTCTTGATTGCAATCTTACACTTTTGATGTGTGTAATAATTTTCAGACACCAACACATACGCAAGATGCATTATGTTTAACTGCATTAATAGAAATGCATGGATATCCATTACCCCTGAGGGAAATACTTCAAAAACAATACATGTACTAAACCATTAAATTCTATTAAGTAAATACTAGTCTATGTTTTATTATTATCGAGATTTCTAGACATTTCCTTATTTGTTCAAAGACATTATTGCTAACAAATCTTTACGCCGATATTCGACAATCTTAATTCGATCGGGTGCATCCCGCTACTTCGTCATCAACTAAATGAAGTCTCGTTTCTTTGACAACTGTCCCATTTGTCCGATATACAACTGCTGTATCATATACACATCAAAAGGGATCAAGAACATTTTTATTTCTAAAAAAAAAATCTAATTTATTTAAATCAAATCTAATCTTTTGGATTGGTCTCCTACCTAATTCTCAATGCCTGTATCAATGACTTATCACCACATTTTGAATAAATTGTGAATGAATTCAGTTTTTGTAAAATATACTCTTGATTGCAATATTCTAAAATGTACTTGATCCCTAGACACTTTTGATGTGTGTATAATACTTTTAAGTGTAGGGACAGGGCTGTCGACAAAATCGTGGGCCATAACTTGTACTGTAGTTATTTGTATAGGACTATAAAGCATATTTTTTGACAGTTAACACATTGTCGCAATAGTCATGGGCAAGTCTTGAACTAGTGGGATGCATCCATTACACATGTTAGTTTCGCTAGTGCAAATTAGCGAAAGTACCTCTAAATAGCTTTCTTAGCTCGTTATAAAGCCAAAGCACTTTTTAGCACGCAATTTTTGGTAAAGTTTAGGTACTTTTTTTTTTAGTCTTTAATATTAATGACACGAAAATATTCTTCACATATTATGCATTTTTAATCCTAAATTTTATTATTTAGGCTTTAGGCGATCTTTTTCTTAAAATGGAAGTAGGTATAATATACTATAACCGTATTATATTAGAGGTAGATGGTGTGACATAATATTTGGCTCGATTAAATGCATCAAGAACCTATTAGAAGTCCTCAAGTAAATAGGGGTCTATGTGTCTCTTTTATATAGGGACAGGCAGACTACATTTCCCTTTTGTCTCATACAAGTATCTCTTCGTACAGTCACGTGCATAACAAAGATACAAAGTTGCGGGTGAATAAGTACGGTCGGCCAAGAAAATGGTCTATCAGTTTCGATGACACTTCCTGTGTCACTAAAACATCAATAAGGTAGAGTTGGTATATTGTGACAAGTGAACAATGAACCTTCATGTTTAATGACATTCATATGAGTTTCAACCTTAAGGTGGTAGAGCAGATTCTTGGCCGTCTGTACCTAATGAAAAAGTGTGCTCCATCGTAGATCACATCGCTGCTTAACATCAGACAGGATGGTGATTTCATTGTGTTAAAAAATACATTTCGAAGCCACTTTCTCTTAAAGTAACGACTGCTACTTTGATATTAGATCGGTGTCATCGTAGTAAGGGATCTGGAATACCATATTCGCAAAACCATAATATTCCCATCAGTGCTTTATAAGAAAATGTCTTTGCAATGTATTTTTTTAACATAATGAACAAGCGTTTGACCACCATCCTGCCTAATGTTAAGCAACGATGTGATCTACGATGGAGCACACTTGTTCATTAGGTACCTATTCACCCGCAACTTTGTATCTAAGTGTATACATGTTTATGCACGTGACTGCACATGTTCGCCGTAATTGTTCAATTTGGACAGCCTCTACTCACACGGCCCATTCAATTTCTTTCGTTAACCGACTTGCATCAGTTCTCTCCTCAACCATTGGTCATTATCAACGTTATTCAAATCGCAATTATCTGACACATTATGTCTTACTATTTAGATTATTTCAAATCTGTACTAGAAAGAAACATTTAAGAAAAACTTAAAGCTTAAAAATAATTTGATCGTTTGATGGGAGCTTAAGAGTGGAAGTATTTGGTGTGTTGAAGTCAGAATCGAGTGGCCAAAAATTATTTAACAATCGCTTTGAGTTATAGCCGGCGTCAGCTAAGAAGCAAATTCTGACACATTGATAAATCCATGAACAATTTTTACAATGGATGTGACTGACAACCAAATATATGGCGATGACATTTGTATCTCAGCGTTGCACATCCTATTGCTTCATAGCTCGTTGTCATCAATTAATAGAGATGTGATTTTTTTTGTTCATGAATCGTAGTGACAACGTTTCAATTATGCAGTATGACTGCAAAAATTAACTCTACAGCACGTATTATGAACGGCTAACAAATAGGTTTCATCTTGTCGAAACCTTGAATGCATTGTCTGTTGCTCATAAAACATTTACGACGACTATAATTGATGGTACCAATACATCACTCATAAATCGATCCTAAAATAAATCGAATATTTCCAATATCGTACAACACTATCAGTCAAGGCAACGCATGTCAATCAACCTGTCAGAATTTGCTTCTTACGTGACGCCGACTATAATTTGCATTAAGAAGCTTTCAGTTCTTGTTTCCCTTATTTCATTAGTTATCATATAAAATAAAGCGTCCACGAACAGTAAGTTAGGTCAATAAACGTTTATCTAACATACCTAATAACGTATTATATTACTTAATTAAATTGATACGTTGATCTAATAATTTATAAATTAATGGCATTAATTTGTCACATTTGCATGACATGACAGTCCATTTTATTCCGACGTAAACTTAATGGGGGCTGTTACACTATCAATATTATCAAGATTATCAATATCGTAGTATCAAGTATTGGATACAAGATACTGCAATACGACCTATTAGACTGTCAATATTATCGCAATATCATGATATCTAAATATATAAAAGGAAAAGCTGACTGAATGACTGACTGACTGACATATCAACGCACAGCCCAAACGGCTAAACGTAGGGACTTGAAATTTGGAACGGACGTAGCTTAGGTACCATAGGGGTGCACTAAGGAACGAATTCCCGAAAATACCACGGGAACGGGTATTAACGGGATAAAACGTTTATATGAAAAATCTAAACCGCTCAAGGTAGATGCTCAAAATTTGGGATGCAGGTACCTTAGTACACTTAAAGCTTAGGTGCAACAGGCTATTGGAAAATTCCCATGGGAACGGGAGTTATCGAGAAAAAACTTTTGTATGATAAACCGCTCAAGTTAGACGCTTGAAATATAGAGGTAGGATGCAGGTACTACGCGAATGAAATCGCGGGGCGTCCACTAGTAATAAATATTATGAAAGATAATGAACAGTAGAGGTACAGAATAATCGCCTTTATATCAATACATTGATCCGGCAAACAAAAATAAAAATGAAGTGGTATTGTGTTTCCTGCACAGTACAGTCTGAAGGTCTTCAAGTCACTGGGGTGAATAGGTACCTAATGAACAAGTGTGCTCTATCGTAGACCACATCACTGCTTAACATCAAGCAGGGTGGTGGTCAAACGCTAGTTATTGATAATGTAACAGCTCCCAATGGAGAATTTTTTTTTTGAAAGTATGACAGTTCTCCGCTAGAAAATCTGACAGAAAAACGTCAAAGAAAATTCCCCATTCCATCGCTTCAAAATATGAAAAGGATTCATTCAAAATCTACTTTATAATTCATTTTGGTTAATCATAAATACTAGTATTAATTTCTAACGCAGTTCCTAAGTGGTTATAGGCGGCGGCAGTCCGTTGCTTGTGACGCTAAGAAACGAGACGCATTCGTGAGTGTTATAATTTTGTTGTCTTTATCTGTGATTATGATATTGAAATAGCATTACATTATAGTGTCAAATAGGTACAGATTCAGACAACGATTCTTAGCTCTTTTAATCAATATAGGCCAAAGGTATAGGACAACCACTGGAGAACGGCAAAACGTCATCCATACCAAGTGGATTTACCAGTTACGCGAACCAAACGGTTTGTGTCTACTTTCATAGTACGAACCGCTAGGATGTGGAATGACTTGCCGGAGTCTGTGTTTCCTGCGCAGTACAGACCGAAGGTCTTCAAGTCGCGGGTGAATAGGTACCTAATGAACAAGTGTGCTCCATCGTAGACCACATTGCTGCTTAACATCAGGCAGGATGGTGGTCAAACGCTTGTTCTTAATGATTAAATAAAAAAGGTATCCCAAAATAATGTTTTTTTTTAAAGAAACGCGCAGTGACGTTTAACTTTTTCGATACATCGGGCAAACAATGACGGTAAGCTGAATTATTATCTTTGGTTAACTTTCGCGCTATAATACTCATTTATACTTGTAGTATTTTAATTTTAACACACGTTTCAGGACAGTAAATAGAGAAAATATAATTTGTATTCTTATAACTGTTATCGCCGTTCGTTGTTAAGAAAATGGTTATCTCTACCGCCTACAACCTCTCAAAATAATTTCAAAAAAATTAATAGTAACTAGGCCATATTTTGATTTAAAGTATTAAACAATAAAATCAGATCTACACGCTTGCATTATTTTTCACACCCATGTGTATATACATTCTTAGAATAACACGAAATAGTATTGACATACTATATATAAATCATTTTTTTTAAGGGAAACGCGCACTGTGACATGATATTAAAAATCTAAAACGGGTATTATACACCGACCAACACGTACAGCTGATGTCGTTAGTGTGACGTGTCGAAACAGTGACTTTTTGAGGGTAGTTCCGGATTCGCAGCCAACCAGTGAACGACGCCGCCGCCGTACTCCTTTCTAGACTACACTTTGAAAAATAATGCCGCCTGTAAACGGCGTACTCAGGCTATCTGTTAAGCTGTTTGCCTATTGTCGGTAAAATTTCGCTCGTTTCAAGACATCGCAGGGCGTTATATGTCTGTTTTCTTTAGAGAGTTGAGCTCGGAGGGCTGGAGTACGATCAGTGGCGTGCACACCATATAGGCAAAAAAACACTGCCTACCTTGGTATTTTGGCTACCCGACCTAATAATAGAGTTATTGCTAGATCCTTTTTTGTTGTACTCACGACATAGGCTAACGAAGGTCCTGTGGGTGAGTATATAGGTAGGTATTTGTAAAGACAAGTTACCAAAGCTTCGGGATTGCTGCCTACCTTGTCGTAAATGCCAGTGCACGCCACTGAGTACGATTATCTATATTTTATTATAACTCGACATATAAATACATCATTAAAAACCTTACAACAAATTTAAACATACAATCGTTGTATTACCACAAGTGCACTTGCTACGTCGTCTTTAACCCTTTACCAGACAGAGGGCATATAGATCCCACCTAATTTTGAACCTTAGTCCGTTGAAATACAGTCTAAAATCATGAATTTCATACAAACCTTCTGTCTGTTAAAGGGTTAACAAGGCGCCAAATGAAGATCCCTTATTTTTTAATTACTAAATTCTATTACAAAGAAATCGTCTGAAGCAAGACGAGAAATTAAGCCCTAAAATATCTCCGTGACACAATCGATTTGCGAATAATATGTACAGTTTACTTACTTCATTACTTCATAGCAGCGGCGTGCACTGGCTTTTATGACAAGGTAGGCAGTAATCTAAGCTACTGTGGTATCGTTGCATACATTTTATTTTGACAGAAGCCATTCAAATCTGTCGCCACTCACTATTACTAGAAATTTTCAGACTATAGTTGGGCTCATCTAATAAGTGAATTCTGACGCATTGAGAACGACCATGAAAAACATGGAATATTTTTAGAACGGAAATAATTAACCTTAAAATGTATGCCGGTGACAGCATTGAACGTTCTATCCCTTTGTGTTTCTTTTTCATCAATAAACTAGTGCTGTGATTTTTTTTGTTGATTTATCAAGTTGAATCGTTTCGATTTTGGACACGTACTTATTGAATCGAATGTAAGTGTGGTAGAATAAAAATGAATGTTTTGCAAATATACGTGTATAAAGTTATACGTATAACATTTAGTCCATTTTGATGAATTAATGTTTTTACGGTATTACCTTAGCCTATCACGGCCGCCGTTGGGAGATAAAACATATGTATGACGACTTCAATCGAAACACTACACATACACATCGATTCTCACGCATTCGAATGTTTTCAATACAACACTATCACACACGTCAGTCGACCTGTCAGAATTCACTTATTAGATGAGCCCAACTATAAACATGTTTGTTTTTAAAGAAAAATCATCAAATATATTTTTGTCACTCTCAGTTACTAAAAAGCTGTTAGCTGTTACATATCTCGCATTGACAAGCGTCAAGTGTCGACTACTAATTTGACAGTTTTCTTTAACCCTTTACCAGGCAAAGGGAATATAGATCCCAAAAAAAAATACACTTCACGCCTTTAATCCCAAAGAGGGGTAGGCAGAGGCACTTGCTAAAGCAAGTACCCACGGTTCACCAAGCGTATTTAACCCAACGTGACAGGGGGTGAGCCCATCGCCGTTATAGGGGTTCACACACCTTGTGGTGTGCGGGTTTCATCACGATGTTGTCCTTCACCGTACGAGCGTTGCGTTGCGTACATAGGCTCTGAAAAAGAGTCCCATTGGTACACGTCCAGTAGCCGGACTCGAACCCGGGACCTCCCGGTTACAAGTCAAGGGTCCGACCAACTGGACCACAGACGCAGTCCGTTGTAATACAGTTTAAAACTAGTATAAGTAACAAACAAAGCTTCTGCCTGTTAAAGGGTTAAGCCAAACTATAGGACCCGTGACTCGAAAACATCAGTTGAGCTGATCATTTGCTTCACACTGGCTTTAAACTTAAGCTACTTATAAAAGCAAAACGTTCACACACAAAATATTGAAAAACAACTGGGATTCACACATCAAAGAGCTTAGGAAATCTACAATAATAATACAACAGAAAAATTAAGATAAGAGTATGCGACATAACTTTATAGACTAGAATAGATGATTGCATTGTCATGTAGACATAATGTTTATAAAATAAAGCTTTTTTAGTCATGTGCTTGTTTTTTTTTCTTTATTTGTGTATTTATATACACACATCAAAAGTGTCTAGGGATCAAGAACATTTTTATATAAATCAAATCTAATCTTCTTGATTGGTCTCCTACCTAATTCACCACATTTTGAATAAATTATGAATGAATTCAGTTTTTTTTAAATATATTCTTGATTGCAATCTTCTAAAATGTACTTGATCCCTAGACACTTTTGATGTGTATAGTATGACAGGATTCATCTCCGAAATAACAAATTTCGTCTTTTTTGTTCTTGAAGATTCCTAACTTTTAGGCATCAAAATAATCCCTCATTTGCTACAACAATGCGACATCTCAAAATGTGATACTGTTGAAATAACAACCTTATTACTATTACTAAGGATTCATTTCACAACAACAAAATATCGTGTAATATCGCGTTGTTGCAGTAAATGAACGTGTTAAATTAAAAAAAAAATACACTTCACGCCTTTTAATCCCAAAGCGGTTCCGGGTATTGCAAGTACGGTGTTACCAGTGATGTGGGATG
This sequence comes from Conopomorpha cramerella, assembly GCA_012932125.1. NCBI lineage: Eukaryota > Metazoa > Arthropoda > Insecta > Lepidoptera > Gracillariidae > Conopomorpha > Conopomorpha cramerella. The sequence continues at coordinate 16,220 of SJJU01004751.1, forward strand.
TGGTTATCCAGGTATACTTGGTCCAGGTAGTGGTAGTGTGCGAGACGGCAGAGGCGGTCAGACGGAGGCCGGCGGGGGCAGGTCGCAGTCCTCGGGGCTGGCGAGGTCGGCGCCGCGCGACCCCAGCGTCCAGCGGCAACGGGACATCGATAACCTACGCGGTAACATTAACATAGATCACATATAAAAAAACAAATACTTACCCATAAACGCTTTGTCACTTACAAAACTACTTAAACTGGTTATTCCGTATTTGACATACAACTGACAAGTTAAGTTGAGCATATCTTCCAAATAGCAATTCCGCCATTATTTTACATTATATTAGTAAGGCCCTAAATATACTTTTGACTCGTATAGTGATCGGACGATGCTTACAGGTGATCGTTAAACACACAGAAGATCTATCACAGGGATAAACCCACCATCACCCAAGCCCTAACTGCCTCTCTCTGTACGGGCCATTTCCTTGTTGATGTGCGCTTCTTCTTGCGCCTGTCTCTTTTCAACGGGCACTTTTTCTTGATCATCTTTGTCTATCCCTGTTTTGTAGACAATTCGAAGCATAAGGTCAAGTCGGATGTGTCATTTTGTTACTTTACAGGAGAGCGTTACGAAAATTGTGTTAACAATCCGTTCAGACTGGCGTAAACTAAAAAGAAAAAGAGTAAAACTATTAGTTTCATTTCTTAGATAGTTTAACAAGCTACAGTTCCATATTAAATCTTTTATTGGAAAAAAGTGATTTACGGCGTAAATTCAGATCCCGACCTTATGCTTCCGACGTCGAGAACAGCAATGTGTACTTAATGAAAAATAAAAAAATAAATACACTTCACGCCTTTAATCCCAAAGAGGGGTAGGCAGAGACACTTGCTAAAGCAAGTACCCACGGTTCACCAAGCGTATTTAACCCAACGTGACAGGGGGTGAGCCCATCGCCGTTATAGGGTTCACACACCTTGTTGGTGTGCGGGTTTCATCACGATGTTGTCCTTCACCGTACGAGCGTTGCGTTGCGTACATAGCTCTGAAAAAGAGTCCCATTGGTACACGTCCAGTAGCCGGACTCGAACCCACGACCTCCCGGTTACAAGTCAAGTGTCCGACCAACTGGACCACAGACGCTCTCTCTTTCATGTATCTATCTATATCAATATTATTTTGTATCATTGTATTACGTTCATCGAAGCCTAAATTAGTTCAGCTAAAAGGTAAAACGACATTCATTACCTGTTAGGTGGTAGGAAGTTCGCCGGGTCAGCTAGTGAAAAATAATACTGGAGTAGAAACCTGCAAGTATTCCCAGCTGGTTTGGGGGCGGCCTCCTCCTCCTCGTCGTCGTCGGGCTCGTCGTGCTCGTCGAGGTCGTCGGCGGCCGAGCTGTCCGCGCTGCTGCCGTCGCCCAGCTGCTCGCGGGACGCTGACACCACACAACACAACACATACAACATAAAGCGCTTTATTCACCATCCATCCCAGCTGTACGTTCGCTCAAGGCGCGCGCGGCTAGATATACACACATCAGTGCCTAGGGATCAAGTACATTTTCATCATCAGCCACATAACGTCCACTGCTGGACGAGGGTTCCCCCAATGAGATCCGTCATTTGGGGTGAAATGCCAGTAATCGCCACGCTTCGCAGGCGGGTTGGCGATCGCAGTGGTGTTGTGGTTTAACTCACAGAGAGCGCTGCTGCCCGTTCTCTGGAGAGCTCCCTCGGTCGGCTCTTACGACCCCCATGACGGGAAAAGTTGGGCTGGGGTGGTGACACATGTATTCTATTCGCCGTCACCACACGACTAAGTACATTTTAGATGATTGCAATGAAAGAAAAAAAGAAAATTCATTTATTCTCGCAACATGCTATATATTCTTCCAGGTTTTCTCATGGGAAAATAAAACCCTGGAAATTAAGTACATCCACAGTAAAGATCTCTTCGCTAAAGGAAATGCCCACGCTTCAGGCGCGCGTATTTAACCCAACGTGACAGGGGGTGAGGCCATCGCCTTTATAGGGTTTACACATCTTGTGGTGTGCGGGTTTCATCACGATGTTGTCCTTCACCGTACGAGCGTAGCGTTGCGTACATAGGCTCTGAATGAGAGTCCCATTGGTACACGTCCAGTAGCCGGACCTCCCGGGTACAAGTCAAGTATCCGGCCAACTGGACCACAGACGCTATACGATGGCTTCCAGCCAAAAAGGTCTAAGCGACATTTAAGTAATTTTACAGGAGAGTGCCTTAAAGTTTAAATAAAGCAATGTTTTGAGAGAAAAACACATAATCTCTACCGCGTAAGCGACATCAAACTACGTCATACAGGTATGAAACCTAGACAAGTTGACGCAGAAAAAAAAGGCGATCCAAACTGTATACTCAACTCATTTTGGACAAAAATGTCGCTTAGGCCTTTTTGGCTGGAAACTATCGATATATTTATATTTATTTGTACGAAAGAACGAACTTATGTTGGCAACTTTGGCAAAGTTCGCGTAAACACAACATACATTGCTTGTCGTCAACGTCGACGGACTCTTCCAACCGGTTCAGTATCTCGATGCATAGCTCCGAGTCGAGCGGCAGTGGGGAATCAGCGTCTCTGTAAATGTTCATTAAATCATATTTAATTAAACTTAATAAAACTTTGTTATTGTCTATATGACAACGACATAGCTCATCGCATTGGCAAGCTGATGTGGCAGTGGGCCGGGGGAGTCCTGGGGGAGGCCTTTGCCCAGCAGTGGGAACAAACCAGGCTAAATAAAACAATCTAAAACGTAAACCTAACTCAGGAAAGTGTTTTGTTTCACTCGAATGGCAAGTGTTAATAAGGGGCAATTAATGTGTGGCACCCAAAACAGAAAGCTAGGAAGTGCGCTTGCTCAATCATCATTGATTGAGCTCTTGTCTATTATGGATGCTATTAAAACGGTTATTATAGCGCGAAGATTAACCAAAGATAAGCAGTCACCTTACCTACGTTGTTTGCCCGACGTTTCGACACAGTTACATGTGTCGCGAACTGAATGCTTATCTTTGGTCAATCTTCGCGCTATAATACCCGTTTTAAACTTTGAGTATTTCAGTATATTTATTGCATATCATGGTAACTTTGATGTTACAATATTTGTAGAACAACCATGACGCCCTGTAACGGCATTGCAAAGTAAATATTAACTTAGCTTAAGTATTTATAAAAGTAATAGAATAGTTTAAACATAAACAAATTCACATCATGTGAGTGCGCGTTTCCTTAAAAATATTATGGATGCCGCCGTAGATCTCGGCTCTAACAGGCATCAGTGGTGGGTGGGAAAGTGTGTGTGTGTGTGTGTGTGTGGTGTTGCGGGCCCTCCGGACGACTTCGACATTTTCTTAATCTTGTCACTTTCCCAGCTTGTCTCTATTTTAACTAGCCATTTCTTTACTTTGTCTCTCTTTTAAAATTGACTCGTTCCTAACTCGTGGCCACTCTGGACGATATCGACATGTTTTGAACTCGTCTCATTGAATCATGCATTTTTCTCTAACATTCACTTAAACATAAGAACTTTACCAAGTTTTACTTGAAACGAATTGGGAAGGAGTCAGGTTAGGACGGAGACAAGTTTAAGAGAGAGGACAAGTAAGAAAATGGCAAGTTAAAAAAAATTAATGGGACCATCTTGAAAGTAAACCCTGTCGAAGCAAAAATAATTTTCAAAATCGGTTCATAAACAACGAAGTTATTTGCGAACAAACATAAAAAAAGCATATATACGGTCGAATTGAGAACCTCCTCCTTTTTTTTAAAGTCGGTTAAAAAAGAGACGAGCTGGGAAAGTGACAAGATTAAGATAATATCGAAGTCGTCCGGAGGGGTTGCGGGGTATTCCCATCTCGATATAGTAAAAGTTGTTAATGGTCAGCAAAGTTTGAGCGAGCATGTTGCGGAGTGGTGTGGGTAGGTGTGGTGTGGTGCGGTGTGGTGTATTCATCATCAGCCACATAACGTCCACTGCTGGACGAGGGCCTCCCCCAATGAAATCCGTCATTTGGGGTGAAATGCCAGTAATCGTCACGCTTGGCAGGCGGGTTGGCGATCGCAGTGGTGTTGTGGTTTAACTCACAGAGAGCGCTGCTGCCCGTTCTCTGGAGAGATCCCTCGGTCGCCTCTTACGACCCCCATGACGGGAAAAGTTTGGCTGGGGTGGTGACACATGTATTCTATTCGCCGTCACCACACGGTGTATTGGCTATGTGCAAAGCGAGTAGTGGCAGACAGCTAACGACCGCAGCGCACAACACGGCAGAAATTGGAAACAAACGCGGATGATCAGCTGTCAAGTGTTGATTGCAGTACAAAATCAAAGCAAATAAATGGGCCATGACTGTTGTTGCGTTGTTAACTTTTTATCGTGTTGCGTTCTTACATGCTCGGTTAATACTAATTTATTGCCTTTTGTCTCAGTTTGTGGTTGGAAAGTAATATTATATGTAATAGTTTCAAACCCGGTTTTTATTATTATATTAATTTTATAAACTATTGAATAAATTTCACTTAAATATTGTCAACAGTACTATTTTAATATTTAAAATTTGGCTTTGTTTATATTTGCAAATAAAACGAACAATGTTTACATTGTTATTGGCAGTGGGCCGGCCATATTTGCCGTAGAACCGATGACCGTTGGGGAAAACGAGTTCTCGAGTGGAGACCGCGTCTCGGCAAACGGAGTGTAGGACGCCCTCAGGCAAGGTGGACTGATGATATACGCAAGAGGGCTGGCAGAAGCTGAATGCGAGAAGCCGAAAATAGATCACAGTGGCGTGCAATTGGAGAGGCCTATGTCCAGCAGTGGACAGGTATGGGCTGATGATGATACATACATACATACACTTCACGCCTGTCACCCAGAGGGGTAGGCAGAGACTACAGATCTACATTTGTCACGATCCTGACATACCCCTTTCGCTTCATCTACATTCATACATCTTTTCATACATGACCTTCGGTTTCGAGTACTTTTCACGCCACCTTCAGCCAGGACATCACCAATCTGGTCCTTCTGGAGCGACCTCTACTCACCCGGCCCATTACAACACCCATATAAATCTCTTTCGTCAATCGACTTTCATCCATTCTCTCCATATGCCCAAACCACCGAAGCAATCTTGGTCACTGCGTCTGATGATGATGATGATGTTATTATTTGACAGATTCCGCAAATGTTGTAAACCAATATAGCCAATAAATAGAGCAGTGCCTCTAGCACGAACCAACGCTACGCAGCTCGCATCTACGTTACGTTCCAACGCTACGTTTGTGATTCGCAAGTACGAATGGCAGCACGAACCAAATCTGACGTTTACGTCCATTCGAAGGTCAATGTCCTACGCAACGAATAGAGATACGTTAGACACGTTTAGAAATTTTACACAATGTTCACCAATAAAATTTTAAAGTGGAATTTCACATTGTTTTTACGTAAAACGAATAATTCTTATATTCCATTCAATTATTTATACAAATCCAATGAAAGCTTGTTGTAAAACTAAATAAACCATTTCAAAACGCATTGCAAAAATATTTTTCAGAATTTTTGAACGAGTAGTATGAAATCTCCCTCCCTAAAAAAAACAAAAAGAAAAAAAAAGATGGCTCACTAAGTTGGTTAATGGTTTTCGACCAATGTCGGTTTATTTAGCTTTGATATTGTTACGTACGTGGGGGGTGGGTACCGATAGAAAAATGCACTATTACGAAAATCAAGAATTACACTTTATTCAGGCACTATAATTACACAAACTAATTACAATCGTTAAACTAACACCGCTAATAAACACTTTCACAATCACACAATCACTTGTTATCACTCTTTAGTTTTCTCTCTTGATGTTCACTATATCGCTGTTTAGTTGAAACTGTCCCGCCGACTCGATCGTCGCTCTTTATATACCACGGTACACAATCCAGAACATTCGAGTAGGTTCAGGTACATTCTCGAGTCGACTTCTAATAATAATAATTAAATACCTAACCGTCGCGTCGGCCGCCCGCGTGTTTATACCTACACCCAACAGTAGGTAAGTAGGTGTATACCTACTTGTGGTGAGGTAAGTACTTGTGGCTTCCGAAATATACCACACTTTTCTCGATCTTTCGAGATCCTTCTACTACATTCTGACGCATATAGGCACTGTGTAGTGGTTTGTATGCGTCGACTTGGATACTGGAATGTTCTTTAGGCCTCTCGAATGTTCGACGTACCTCTACGGCATTCTAGCCGTTGTTTCTCGACCCCGGGGCGTAACACTACCCCCTTCTAAAACGTGCTCGTCTCGAGCATGATTATCTCCATAGTATCGGGCCAGCCGGTCGACGTGCACAACCTTGCATGGACTGCGATGGGTTCTCTGTATCCGATACGTGACGTCGTTAATCCTGGTCACTACCTTATATGGTCCTTCCCAACGATGACATAGCGAGTCACGCAACCACACTAGGGAACCCTCCTCGAACTGCGATTTATCAACTCTCCAGTCATGTCGCTTCCTCGTCGGGTTGCTGTTCCATAGTCCATTATAACGAACGCCACTGCGTATCTCTTCCAGCCCTTTGCATTTATCTCCAACGGTATCCGTAACGGAACCCCTGTTGACCAAGTTCCCCGGCTTCCGCAACTTCCTCCCAAGGTTTGTGCTATCGGCGCTTCTATGGGCCCTTTTCCTTTTTGGACAACTGGACCGCAAATGCCCGCGTTCACCACACTGATAACAACGCGGTACATACTCGCTGTCACGGAAAGGCACTTCACTCGCACAAACTTTTTTTACTGAAAGTGGCTTCGAGTCACGACGTACGGCCTCCACCTCCAATGCATGAGCTACTGCATCCTTCAAACTTCCATGATGCCCCAATCGAACAGCCGCTCTTACTTCCATATCACGAATACCATCGATGAAAGCTTGAAGTAGCATGCTGTCTACCATAGAGGCGGATGCCGACTGGTACGCCTTTCTCACCAATGTCTCTATCTCCAAGGCCCACTTCTGCAGAGACTCGTTCCGGCCCTGGCTGCGATCCTTCAGCTGTGCTCTGAAAACGTACTCCAAATGTCGGTCTCCATAGCGAGTCTCTAGCGCCTCAAGTAGGCGGCCATATGTCCTCTCATCACCTAAGACTTCCAGTACAGCGAGAGCTTCGTCTCGTAGAGCCAGTGTGAGTGCTGTCTTCGCCTCCTCTTCACTCCATCCATTGGCCTGACAGACAGACTCGAACTGCAACTTGTACGCATTCCACGAGGAAGTACCGTCAAACGGAGGTACCTTGAAGTTCCCACATGCCGGTACAGAGACCTCGGACCTGCTGGTTCCGGCAGCCATCTTAACCTCCAATTTCCGTAAACGGTTCTCAAAGCCCTCCACCTTCTCATTGATGCCATGTAGACGATTCTCGAATTTGATGTCCATATCGGCTAGTTTCCCTTGTATTTCCGTTATCTCATTTTTCCATTCTGCAATGGCCTCTCGCACTTCACGGAGCATGCACGACTGTTCCTCCTGTCGATTACACAATTTCTTGTATTGTTCCTCCTGGGCTTTAGCTTGTCTCTCTTGGGCTTCCCGGGCTTCCTGCTGGGCCTTAGTTTGTCTATCCTCGGCTTCCTTAAGGGCTCGAGATTGTTCCTTCAACAAAATCAGGATAGTGTTGAGGTCAATCTCGGCCTTCGGTCCTGGTGACGATGCCGGTGCAGTGACAGTAGATGGACCAGCCACGGCTGCCGTAGAGTCCTCCGCTGCACGTTGGCTTCGGGTCTGGACGCCCTCCGGTTCTTGATCTTGTGGAGTGATCGGCATTTTCTATCCCACTTCTGACACCAAATGTTACGTACGTGGGGGTGGGTACCGATAGAAAAATGCACTATTACGAAAATCAAGAATTACACTTTATTCAGGCACTATAATTACACAAACTAATTACAATCGTTAAACTGAAACCGCTAATAAACACTTTCACAATCACACAATCACTTGTTAACTCTCTTTAATTTTCTCTCTTGATGTTTACTGTATCGCTGTTTAGTTGAAACTGTCCCGCCGACTCGATCGTCGCTCTTTATATACCACGGTACACAATCCAGAACATTCGAGTAGGTTCATGTACATTCTCGAGTCGACTTCTAATAATAATAATTAAATACCTACTTGTGGTGCCTCGGCCGCTCGCGTGTTTATACCTACACCCAACAGTAGGTAAGTAGGTTTATACCTACTTGTGGTGAGGTAAGGTAAGTACTTGTGTACTTGTGGCTTCCGAAATATACCACACTTTTCTCGATCTTTCGAGATCCTTCTACTACATTCTGACGCATATAGGCACTGTGTAGTGGTTTGTATGCGTCGACTTGGATACTGGAATGTTCTTTAGGCCTCTCGAATGTTCGACGTACCTCTACGGCATTCTAGCCGTTGTTTCTCGACCCCGGGGCGTAACACTACCCCCCTCTAAAACGTGCTCGTCTCGAGCATGATTATCTCCATAGTATCGGGCCAGCCGGTCGATATGCACAACCTTGCATGGGCTGCGGTGATTTCTCTGTATGCGATATGTTACATCGTTGATCTTGGTCACCACCTTATATGGGCCCTCCCAGTTTGGTGACAATTTAGGAGACTTTCCCTTTTTACGCAAAGGGTTGTGCAACCACACCTGCGAACTTTCCTCGAATCCGGATTGATTAGACTTACGGTCATAACGTGTTTTCATCTTGTTACTGGCTTTAAGTCCATTATCTCGAACTAGACCGTGAACATCTTCCAATCGATTCCGTAAGTCACTCGCGTATTCCGTTATGGACATAGGCGGGTCTGGGGGCCTTCCGGTTAGTAAATCTGCCGGTAACCGCAGTTCTCTTCCAAAGTTCGCACATGCAGGAGTCATGTTTATGCTCTCATGTGTTGCCGACCTGTACGACAGCAGAAAAAGAGGTATGTGCCTATCCCAATCCTTTTGATGACTATCAACCACTTTGGCCAAATGTCGTTCCAGTGTTTGGTTGAACCTTTCGACCATTCCATCAGATTGCGGGTGATATGGCGTTGTTCTCGTCTTATGTATCCCCATGATTCTACATGTCTCTTGAAACACTTGGGATTCAAAGTTTCTGCCTTGGTCGCTGTGTATTTCGCGAGGGACACCAAACCGACAAAATACCTCCATCACCAATTTTTCCGCAACTGTCGTAGCTTCCTGGTTAGGAATCGCAAACACTTCGGGCCATTTTGTAAAATAATCCATGATCACCAAGATGTACTTATTTCCGGCATCAGATGTTGGAAATGGCCCCGCGACGTCCAACGCTATCCTTTCCCAAGGTGCCCCAACATTGTACACCTTTAGCGCACCCCTACTACGAGTATGTGGCCCTTTGACTGATGAACAATGGACACATTTCCTACACCAATCCTCGACATCTTCGCGACAATGAATCCAGTAGAATCGTTGCCGAATTTTCATTAATGTCCGCTTCACACCAAGATGTCCACCGGAAACATCGTCATGAAAGGATCGAAGTACATCTTTTACCCTTTTCTTAGGGATAATCACTTGTAGATGGGCATCCTTTCCATTTGTCGATTCCCATTTCCTGCACAATACACCGTTGTGAATCATTAAACTGTTCCACTGAGCCCAGTAACTTTTTGTTGTCGTACTCAATGGGGCGACGTCACACCATTTTGGTTTAGGTACTCCAGATTTGACCCAATCAAAAATGGGTTTAATGTCTGGGTCTTCCTGCTGAGCTTGTTTCATGGCGTCGTCACTCCATTCATCGCTGACTGAATCCGTCCGCAACATCCTGATGCAGTCTTTATCCTCCTGTCTCACGCAATGCTTGCAATCGTCCGGGCAGGGTCTTCGGGACAGGGCATCTGCATTTCCATGTGACTTTCCGCTGCGATGTTCGATGTGGAAGTCATACTCTTGGAGTTGCTCAATCCGGCGAGCTACTTGACCTTCAGGATTTTTAAACTCCAGTAACCACTTCAAAGCTGCATGGTCGGTCCTGATTCGAAACTTACGGCCAAGGAAATATTTGCTGAAATGCTGTAAGGTTTTTACTACAGCGAGCAGTTCTCTCCGGGTGACGCAGTAATTTCTTTCTGGTTTCGATAGAGATTTGCTAAAGTAAGCGATCACAACTTCCTGATCTCCCTTCTTCTGTGACAGGACACCTCCAATACCCGTGTTACTTGCATCGGTGTCAACAATAAAGTCCATGTCAGGAGCCGGGTATCCTAGGCGTTTCACAAAGCCTTTCTTTAAGGTGGTTGAATGCCAGAGCACACTGATCCGTCCAGACAAATGGTCGCTTTTCTTCAGTCAGCTGGTGTAGTGGCTTGGCTATGTCAGAGAAGTTCTTAACGAACCTTCGGTAGTACGAGCAAAGACCCAGAAAAGCTCTTACTGCAGTCTTATCCTTCGGCATCGGCCAATCCTTTACGGCACTAATCTTCTCAGGATCTGTCTGTATTCCATTTGCTGATATAACATGGCCCAAATAGTTCACCTTTCGCTTAAACAGCGAACACTTCTTGGGACTAAGCTTAAGTCTTGCGTCTCGTAATTTGGAGAAAACTTGCTCTAGCTTGACAAGGTGATCGGCGAAGTCTCTGCCAATGATGATGATGTCATCCAAATATACGAGGCATGTATCTCCAAGTAGTCCTGCTAGTATTTGTTCCATTAGTCTCTCAAATGTAGCTGGAGCATTACACAATCCAAAGGGCATGACGTTGAACTGCCATAGTCCTTTGCCAGTAGAGAAGGCAGTTTTCTCTTTGTCTCCTTCCTTGATTTCTACTTGCCAGTAGCCACTTTTCAAATCCAACGTGGAGAACCACTTCATCCCATTCAAAGTATCCAAAGTGTCGTCGATTCGTGGTAAGGGATAACTGTCCTTCTTGGTCACATCATTAAGTCGACGGTAGTCTACGCAAAACCTCAATGTGCCGTCCTTCTTCTTCACTAAAACGACCGGTGAACACCAAGGGCTGGTCGAAGGTTCGATCACCCTGTTTCCCTGCATTTCCTCAATCATGCTTTCCACTTCCTTTTCCCGAGCCACTGGAACTCGCCGAGGACGCTGTCTAATAGGCATGATCTCACCAGTGTTAATTTTGTGCTGAACTACTCCAGTCCTTCCAATGTCACTATCGTGTAGAGAAAAGATGTCACTATATCTCAGTAATAGACTACGTGCCTTTGTGTGTTCTTCCATGCTGAGATCTTCTTGGCAACTGTCCAATAGACTTCCCAGGTCCATTTTTCCATTTGACAGCCCCGTGTTCACGTCTGTCCCTTGACACGTTCTTAACCAAGAAATCTCTTCGCAAGTACCTATACGAGTTCCTTTCTGCAATGCGTATTTGGTATCACTCAGTTTCAGGACCCTTATAAATGCTGCAGATGATGTTGTAACGATGGTTCGAGCGGTTATCCAAGGGCAGTCATCATCTAGCTTTTCTACTAATACGCAACGGTGAGATCCTCGTCCGGTGTAGTACGGCAATTTCACTGGAACTAAGGCTTGCGACTTTGGCTGAAGAACCGTCCTTCGAGCACAGTAAACATTCCCGTTTACGCCACCTTCCATGGGTATTTCATCAGCCCCAATTTTAAGGACGCCACCTTTAACACCAATTTTACAGTTGTATCTACGCATAAAATCTAACCCAATAATGCAGTCATCAACGATGTTGGCGACGATGGCTTTGTGCCAAAAACTCCTTTCGGCTATCTTCATCTCCACCTCTTGCTCCCCATGGACGGAAATGTACTGACCGGTAGCCCTTTGAAGGTTTAGATTATTAGGTCGGACTAGGTGATCTCTCGTCAGGTGTTTAAGTAGCCGAGAACTGATTACTGTCCGAGAAGCTCCGGTGTCGATGGTAAGATGACATGCTATCCGTCCAATTCCCCCTTTGACGACCAGACTATTCCCGTCGTTTGCTTGTGAGATCACAACTGGGACATTTCGACCACCAGCCAGGACTCGTCCCATAGTCCTGGCTATTACTCGTTTCCCTGCTGCGGCTCTGCTGCACCAGGGTCAGTAGATTTCGCACTGGCATGTAGGTTTCGCTGCCTGTTGCTCCCTTTTGGGCAATTTGACTGCAAGTGCCCTCTTTCTCCACGCCGGTAGCAACGTGGACTATACTCGCGGCTTTTAGAAGACGACTCACTGACGGAAACCTCTCTCACTTTATATGGCCTCGAGTCTTGTCGCACAGCTTCTACCTCCAAAGCATGGGCGACTGCGTCTTTCAAGTTTCCGTGATGCCCCAATCGAACAGCAGCTCTTACCTCCAACTCACGAATACCATCAATGAACGCCTGTACGAGCATGCTGTCCACAAAAGAGGCCGACGCTGTCTGGTACGCCTTTCCCACCAGCTTTTCAATTTCCAAAGCCCACTGTTGTAGAGACTCGTTACGTCCTTGGGTCCTGTCCTTCAACTGGGCTCTGAAGACGTGCTCCAAATGTTTATCGCCGTATCGAGCCTCCAAAGCCTCAAGAAGGCGATCGTACGTCCTCTCGTTTCCCAAAGCTTCCAGTATTGTGAGGGCTTCATCTCGCAAGGCCAAGGTGAGTGCTGTCTTCGCCTGGTCTTTACTCCACCCATTGGCCTGAGAGACAGACTCAAACTGCAGCTTGTATGCTGTCCATGAAGAAGTGCCATCGAATGGGGGAACCTTAAATCTTCCACCTACAGGAACAGAAATGTCGGATCCGCAGGCACCCGTAGCCACCTTGGCCTCCAGTTTTCTGATATCATTTTTTACCACCTGTAGGCCTGCGGCATAGTCCTCCACCTTCTCGTTGACATTCTGGAATCTGTTTTCAAATTTTATGTCCAGATCTGTCAGTTTCCCCTCTACTTCGGCTATTTCCTTTTTCCATTCGGCAGTAGCTTCACGCACTTCACGGAGTATGCACGATTGTTCTTCCTGGATTTTCTGCTGTCTCTCTTGGGCTTCCCGGGCTTCCTGCTGACTAGTGCTCAGACGCATTGAAAGTCTCTCCTCGGCTTCCCGTTGGGCCTTAGCTTGTCTCTCCTCGGCTTCCCGCTGACCGATACACAGCTTCATGTACTGCTCCTCCTGTATTTTAGCCTGCCTCTCCTGGGCTCGGGACTGTTCCTTTAATAAAATCAGGATAGTGTTGAGGTCAATCTCGGCCTTCGGTCTTGGTGACGATGCCGGTGCAGTGACAGTAGATGGACCAGCCACGGATGCCGTAGAGTCCTCCGCTGCACGTTGGCTCCGGGTCTGGGCGCCCTCCGGTTCTTGTTCTCGTGGAGTGATCGGCATTTTCTATCCCACTTCTGACACCAAATGTTACGTACGTGGGGGGTGGGTACCGATAGAAAAATGACACTGTTACGAAAATCACGAATTACACTTTATTCAGGCACTATAATTACACAAACTAATTACAATCGTTAAACTAACACCGCTAATAAACACTTTTACAATCACACAATCACTTGTTAACTCTCTTTACTTTTCTCTCTTGATGTTCACTGTATCGCTGTTTAGTTGAAACTGTCCCGCCGACTCGATCGTCGCTCTTTATATACCCACGGTACACAATCCAAAACATTCGAGTAGCTTCAGGTACTTTCTCGAGTCGACTTCTAATAATAATAATTAAATACCTAACCGTCGCGGCGGCCGGCTCGCGTGTTTATTCCTACTCCAACAGTAGGTAAGTAGCTTTATACCTACTTGTGAGTCGCGGCGGCCGGCTCGCTTGTTTATACCTACACCCAACAGTAGGTAAGTAGGTGTATACCTACTTGTGGTGAGGTAAGGTCAGTACTTGTGTACTTGTGGCTTCCGAAATATACCACACTATTCTCGATCTTTCGAGATCCTTCTACTACATTCTGACGTATATAGGCACTGTGTAGTGGTTTGTATGCGTCGACTTTGATACTGGAATGTTCTTTAGGCCTCTCGAATGTTCGACGTACCTCTACGGCATTCTAGCCGTTGTTTCTCGACCCCGGGGCGTAACACTATTATGTAAAACAGTGGGACCAGTCTTCTTGCGTCCACCGTGGGACCACCGTCTTGCGCGAAGACTCGACGAATTCCAACCTCCGGAGCAGGCTGGATTTCGGAGCGGTTATGGCACCATAGACCACATCCACACAGTGCGGCAGATCATAGAAAAAACTGAAGAATATAATCTGCCCCTGTGTCTAGCAATCGTGGACTATGAGAAGGCCTTTGACTCGGTTGAGATCTGGTCCGTTCTGGAGTCTCTGCAGCGTTGCCAAGTTGACTGGCGATACATCCAAGTGATAAGATGCCTCTACGAGGCGGCCACCATGTCCGTCCAAGTACAAAATCAGCAGACACGTCCCATACCATTGCATCGAGGAGTGAGACAAAGGGATGTTATTTCCCCGAAATTGTTCACAAATGCAATGGAGGATATGTTCAAGACGCTGCATTGGAAAGGACGTGGCATCAACATCAATGGCGGACACATCTCTCACTTGCGATTTGCAGACGACATCGTCATCATGGCAGAAACGCTGCAGGACCTTCAACTGATGCTGAATGACCTAGCTGATTCTTCTCTACGGATCGGCCTACGGATGAACTGGGATAAAACCAAGGTCATGTTCAATGAACATGTTCTACCGGAACCGATTTCAGTACACGGCACCGCTCTCGAAGTTGTTCAAAAATATGTATACCTTGGGCAGACATTGCAGTTGGGTAGAAACAACTTCGAGGACGAGGTAAACACAAGAATTCAGCTGGGTTGGGCAGCATTTGGGAAGTTACGTCGAGTATTAACATCAGCGATCCCACAGTGCCTGATGACAAAAGTCTTCAATCAGTGTGTCCTACCTGTAATGACATACGGAGCTGAGACGTGGACACTGACGGCACGGCTGGTCCACAAGCTCAAATTAGCACAGCGTGCTATGGAAAGGGCTATGCTCGGCGTTTCTCTGAAGGATCGAATCAGAAATGAAGTGATCCGACAGAGAACCAAAGTCATCGTTTTAGCAAGCTGAAGTGGCAGTGGGCCGGCCATATTAGCCGTAGAACCGATGACCGTTGGGGAAAACGGGTTCTCGAGTGGAGACCGCGTCTCGGCAAACGGAGTGTAGGACGCCCTCAGCCAAGGTGGACTGATGATATACGCAAGATGGCTGGCAGAAGCTGGATGCGAGAAGCCGAAACAGATCACAGTGGCGTGCAATTGGAGAGGCCTATGTCCAGCAGTGGACAGATATGGGCTGATGA
>SJJU01004752.1:0-21480 GCA_012932125.1 Conopomorpha cramerella
CGTACGAGCGTTGCGTTGCGTACATAGGCTCTGAAAAATAGTCCCATTGGTACACGTCCAGTAGCCGAACCCGGGAACTCCCGGTTACAAGTCAAGTGTCCGACCAATTGGACCACAGACGCTGATATTATTGATTGATTGATTGCCTTCTTACCATGAACAAATCAACTCGATTCGATTCGCATCGGATCGCAGTAAAACGCATCGCATCGTATGCTTCCGTTCACTGGAGACGTAGCCTTATAGCATGCGTACGAACGCGAGATAACGACGTATAATTAAGTCGTGTCACGAATTCTTGGCCTCTGTGTTACGGCTGCTGATAAGCTAAACCATTATCAATAGCTGCCACTGAAGTATTCTGTCTCACTTTAGCACTCACAATGATCCCTAGTTGACTTTGATTGATTGCTGGAGAACGCATTTGTTACAATAGTTTGTGGACTTGCCTGTAAAAACTACCCCATTATAATGTGCCTTGCTACTTACTTTAGATAAGCGAGGATAAAGTCAAAGTCAAAGTCAACATTCCTTTATTTCATCGTTACAAGTGCTATAACATACAGATATACAGTAGCATAACACAAAGCTGAACAAGTGTGCTCCATCGTAGACCACATCGCTGCTTAACATCAGGCAGGATGGTGGTCAAACGCTTGTTCATAGTGATTAAAAAGAAGGCTTTATGAACGTCATTTATGACTTTGAAAACAAACGTAATCGTCCCCGGTTCGAATTCATTTCTTTTACTGGCCAGAGGCACCGGGAAGAAACCGGCATCTTTTCAAATCGCCAATGCTTACTGCTAAGTATACTTAACATAAATATGACTTAATACTAATTTAACAAATGCTTGATGGCCGGATACATCCCTGATCGGTGAACAGCTCAAGGGCACCAAATGATATTAACATTCAATAAAATAAAAGGGTGCTCCTGTGGGTTATGTAACTGAACCCGATCATGCAAGCAAAGGTATTTCAATATGACATTATTATTTTAGGACCAAAACAAACTGACTTAAACAAGTACAAGTTTAAGACTTATAAAATAATAAACATTTGAAACAAGTTGAAATGTACGGAAGAATAAGCGTTCAAACAAAAAAAAACATTTTTTTAAAGAAACGCGCACTGACATTATATTAATAGTTTAAACCGGGTGTAGGGCAAAATAACGAAGGTAAGCTGAATGCTTGTCTTTGGTTAATTTCGCGCCGTAACACCCGGTTTAAACTTAATTAATAAATATAATAAATATACATAATTAATATATAAAAAAAACATCATCAAAATCAGTTCACCCGAAAGTCGAAAGTACTGAGTGGTAGGTAACAAATATTTCGAAATGGGAAACTCATTGTTTTCCAAGTAAATTAAAAACATGATTAATAAACGCCACCCACCCGTGACGTCGGTTATGTCTACGTATAACATTAGTGGACGCCCCGCGATTTCATTCGCGTAGTTTCAGTTCTAATGTTTTTCATAAAAACTTTTTACCCCTAAGGAGATGAATTTTGATAAATCCTTTTTCTTATCTCACGTGCACATCATCAAAAATTTTGCACAGGGGTTGTGCATCATTTCAGGTTTCTAGGGGTGGGTGTTGTAGAGCCAGTGATGAATAAATCAGACACAACTTTGAGTTTTATATTATACTAGATGTCTCGATAAACATTTGTTTTGCCATGGGCTTTTGTACCCCGTGTATTGTAAGAAATACACCTTTTAAGCCTTCCCTGGACTTCCATGTGTGTTTCAAGACCAACATTAGCCAAATCGGTGTAATCGTTCCCGATTTTTAGCGAGACTAACGAACATCAATTCATTTTTATGTATTTAGATAGATAGACATGAAGTGCCAGCTATTTTTACCAAATACTATGTACG
Source organism: Conopomorpha cramerella (assembly GCA_012932125.1). Classification (NCBI taxonomy): domain Eukaryota; kingdom Metazoa; phylum Arthropoda; class Insecta; order Lepidoptera; family Gracillariidae; genus Conopomorpha; species Conopomorpha cramerella. The sequence continues at coordinate 1,893 of SJJU01004752.1, forward strand.
CAGTGTCGTTATAGAGTTACACTTTTCGGTATGAAGATTTCCTCTTCTTCCTTTAGGTGTTTATATCAAATGTTAGAGATCTTTATGAAATTAGATAGGTCCGTTGGTACAGTGGTCAGCATGTCTGCCTCTATTCCGTAAGATCATAGCGCACATTCTCTAAAAATCTCCTCCTCTGTCATAACACAAAAAAATCCATTTTTTTTTCTTTTTAATCTACAAAAACGCCATATTCGTAATTCAAAAATTCGCGGCTAGAGGGCACTTGTGACTGTTTGTTTCTGAGCGACTTTGAACAGAGAAATAAATAACTTAATTTCTCAAAATCGCTTTTTTATGTTATGTCAGTTTTTTAGAGGATGTGCGACAGGTTCGGTTCCCACCGCGGACAGGTAGTTATGTGATGAGTTTTTAAGTACTTGTTGGATGTATTTTATTTATGTAAAAATGTATTCAAGTAAATAAGTATATTTCGTTGTCTGAATTCCATAACACAAGTGCTTTAGCTATTTAACATGGGATAAAGGCAATGTGCGTGTTGTTGTAAAACATTTATTTATTTATGAAACATAGAAACACTGGAATTGACTCAGAGTGTGCCACTGCTCACTACCTACCCTCCTCTCTAGGGTTAGACAGTGAACATTTTCCTGGTATGATCAATAGAGACTGACAAAAAAAACAATTGAACACAGAAAATAATGTTCCTTTCTATAAAATATGGGCAGCTGTTTGCCAACAAGTACATCGCCTCCAAAATAGGTTGCATAAGTTTCTATCGCTTCCGCCTTCTTGGAACGCGTCGAAAAAAAGTTAGGGGGCAATTCTCTAACCCATTTGCGCTGGCACTCGGATCGAGATCGTATCGGCATCATCTTTTACCCGGCGAAGCTTCGCGCCTTGTACCTCACAGGTTTTGGGGACTGAGCATGGTTTACAAACGTAACGAGAATAAAACCTATTTAGATCATTTTTTAATGAAACGCGCACAGACATTATAACTCAATATTGTTCACCGAACGTCGCAGCCGCCGCATTCCAGTCCACTCGTGACCACGACGCATGCAACTGCGTCGAAACGTCGTGTAAAATAACAAATGTAAGCTCGAGCTTGTCTTTGGTTATATTCGCGCCTATACACCCGGTGAACAATATTGAGTTATAAAACCTATTTATTTATATTGTTTTTGTTGACGAGTGGGATAATTTTCATGGATACTACCGGATAAACGAACAGATTAAGAACTCAATTGACTAAACCCCAATGGCCAAGTAATAAGTTCTTGCCAGTTCTGGGCACCTAGAGGATATTTTTTTAGTTCTAAGTCTGATGTAAGGTCCTATTATGCCTAATCTAAAAAACTGAAAAGTATGTCCTTAGTCTATTCATAACCGGCCACATGATGTTCAGAAGATATCAGAACCTGAAAATGTTTCGAGATACCTAACCGGGAGTAATTAAATCGACGACGGGAATTTTATTACTGCAACCAGTAGTACCTGACTCGATTTCATTGCTCCCGAGTGTATATTTCAAAACGTAATAGATCTATTTATTAAATACGATGCAACACGTTCCACTACTCACAACTTACTGAAACGAGCATTACTGTATTCCATACGTCACATTAAAACTCATGACCCCAATGTGTCACATCACAAATGACAACGTTAGTATCCTCGCTGACCATTTCTTGAAAGAATAGCACCATTACAAGCTTCGAACGCCCAATCGATCACAGTTCGAGACACGCTAGTCCACTCGATATCGACACGAATACGTCGGCACTCATGATACGTCCCCCCCGTGTCAGGGGCGCTTGATTTACCGCCAGCATTCGAGAGATCGTCCCGGCCGAGCACCCGGGATAATCGATAGCAAGTGCTAGTTTTATTGCCCTGTCGATGCATCTGCGACTTTTAATCATTTTAAAATATTCATAGTGGAAGGAAAATGGCGATCAGCGAAATGAATCGAGCGCAAAAAATAAAGGGCGACGGCTGACTCGTGTCGAATCGAATTATGTTTTTTTTAAAATGGATACCAGTAATGTAATAACTGAATCTGAAGCGGAGTATATATTTTTTTGTTTTTGTTTCATTAAATTTATGTTTTACGAACGTCTTCGTGATTACTATTGATCTGCAACAATATTTATTATAGGCGTATTGATAAATAAGTATTAAGAGAAATAAGAATTATGTTTTTTTAAAATGGATACCAGTAATGTAATAACTGAATCTGAAGCGCAGTATATATATATTTTTTTTGTTTTTGTTTCATTAAATTTATGTTTTACGAACGTCTTCGTGATTACTATTGATCTACAACAATATTTATTATAGGCGTATTGATAAATAAGTATGGCTTCGTGGGTACGGTGATGAAGGTAGCTTTTGAGATGTTTTTCAAATATCATCAGCCCATACCTGTCCACTGCTGGACATAGGCCTCGCCACTGTGATCTGTTTTCGCCTATCTATAACATAAGCTACCTTTTTTCTGAAATTCCCACGGGAACAAAAAAAAACGTAACACATACACACATACATACACTTCACGCCTTTAATCACAAAGAGGGGTAGGCAGAGGCACTTGCTAAAGCAAGTAGGTACCCACGGTTCACCAAGCGTATTTAACCCAACGTGACAGGGGGTGAGCCCATCGTAAAAAACGTAACACCGCGTTCCAAAGCTAGCAAAGTACGTACAAACGTGTGTAAGAGGACCCCAAGCAATGTTCATAGTAACCGCATACCACAAGGTGTGGTGTGTGGACCCTATAACGGCGATGGGCTCACCCCATGTCACGTTGGGTTAAATATGCTTGACGAACTGTGCGCATTTGCGTAGCAAGTGCCTCTGCTAACCCCGCTTTGGGATTAAAAGGCGTGAAGTGTGTAGAACTAATTCTTTGTATTCATTATTCAAAACATGCATAACCATATATTACTATGGTTTCTTTACAGAAATACTTAGCCTACTATGCATTTGTGTAAAGCCGGGGCGGGTCGCTAGTTAAATATAAACTGGCATCTAAAATTCACTTATGCAATAACGAAACAGCGCACGCAACGCAAGCGTTTAAAACCGATAGCTAAATAACAAGAGCTTCAACAAATCTTTCGCAGTCAATTTAGAAACGACTTCATAATAATATTATTATGGACCAGTTTTATACTTTACGGTTTCAATAAAAGACTCCCCTTACTCGGCGTCTAGTTGACTGACGGCTCGTAAAATTTGAATGAAGAAGCAAACTGCAATATATTTAATGATTTCTGAAATTGCTATACGGTTATTAGGAAAGTTTTCAAACGATTATAGTTTTTGGCACCGATTTTTAAATTTGAAAAAGTTAATCGTGGAAAATTGAGTTGTAAAAATGCGGTTGGGTTTTTTTTTATTACTTTTTGTAATGATGAATGATATTAACGAATGTCCTCCAACCAAAACCTCACCACCGTCTTAGTTAGTATAAAGTATGGTAAAGTAATAAACTCCGTATCATAATTTAAAGTTTGACATCAGAATGGCGATTTGTTGTGCATTTTATATTGATTTGATGGAATGGGGTTAGGTTAGAATAGACTATGGGGAAAGGTTACATTCGACTATTTTATAAGATTAGACTACCTTAAAATATGGAGAGAATGGATGAAAGTCGATTGGCGAAAGAGATTTCTATGGATGATGTAATGGGCCGGGTGAGTAGAAGTCGCCCCAGAAGGACATATACAGACCAGATTGGTGATGTCCTGGCTGAAGGTGGCGTGAAAAGTACTCGAAACCGGAGGTATGTATGAACAGTTGTTGGGCTCGTCAATATATAGACCAAACATTTTTTTGTTATTTCCCCGCATTGTCACCGTAGTAAAAGTTGGCCATATAGACGAGCCCAACAACGTTTCTAAGACCATCTTCTATCTAATATTATAAACGGGAAAGTGAGTTTGTTTGTTTGTACGCCGTTTTTCCTTTGAAATTTTGCAGACGTATAGTTAGAAGTCCGATTTAAATAATAGGGTACTTTTTATCCCGGAAAATTGATATTCCCGAGGGAAAACAAAAATATTCCTTTATTCCGCAATAAAACCAAAGTCCACGCGGGCGAAGCCGCGGGCGAAGCCGCGGGCGGAAAGCTAGTAATGTATAATATTAACAGTGTTATTATTTAACACTCTTACTTATACAATTAGCAAAACAACTTTTGCTAGAAAAAAATATGGTGATTTGTCGCGTCATTTCAACTATACCTATAGCTTTTCTGTCTAAATCTGAGTAAATTACATAGTACAATAGTAAAAGCACAAATAATACTTCAAATTTCCACAAACCAGCCAGCGGGAAAGTTCACACCAATAGGTACGATAAAGCATAGCACGTTGCCGGGAGCTTTCCAAGTTATGACCAGCAAATGCGATTCGCGTGTTGCCCACGACTTAGACAGCGGCCCCGCTCAAGTTTCCAGCAGCTCAACTGTGTTTGTGACTGCATACATATCGCACAGTTTCTTGCCAACACGTTTATGTTACGCAACTGTCTGCTGATGTTTCCATATTTACTTTCGTTCGCACGATCACGATGTATTTTGGTGAATTCCCACCACCTACGCAACGCAACGCTCGTACTGTGAAGGACGATGTTCGTGATGAAACCCGCACACCACAAGGTGTGTGAACCCTATAACGGCCATGGGCTCACCCCCTGTCACGTTGGGTTAAATACGCTCGGTGAACCGTGGGTACTTGCTTTGGCAAGTGCCTCTGCCTACTCCTCTTTGGGATTAAAGGCGTGAAGTGTATTTTTTTTTTCCCCACCACCTAAAGTTGCTTGAACCGGAAGGTCGAGGGATCCAGTCCCGCTATTGAACGTATACCAATGGGACTGGTTTTCAGAGCCTATGTACACAACGCAACGCTCGTACGGTGAAGGACAACACAGGGATGAAACCCGCGCATCTGAAGGTGTGTAAACCTTTTAACTGCGATGGACTCACCCCATGTCACTTTAGGTTAAATACGCTTGGGGAACTGTGGGCACTGTGCATGCAAGTGCCTCTGACTACCCCGCTTCGGGATTAAAAGTCGTTAAGTGTGTGATAAAGATAGCACTAATAAATTCATTAATTATTTTTTCATTGTTGCAATTTTTTTTACGCCGAGTACGAATTAAAATAAAATAATAATATATTTTTTTAACACATTGAACAAGAGTTTGGCCACCATCCTGTCGAATGTTAAGCAGCGATGTGATCTACGATAGAGCACACTTGTTCATTAGGTACCTATTCACCGACGACTTGAAGATCTTCAGCTGTACTGCGCAGGAAGACTCCGGCACAGACTCTGGCAAGTCATTCCACATCTTGGCGGTTCGCACTATGACAATAGACGCAAATCGTTTGGTTCGCGTGAATGGTAAATCCACCTAGTACAAAATAATAAATGGTTGCGACGTCCGTAAAGTTAAAATCTAGTAGGATAAAGTAACAATCAGCAGTGTAAGTCGATCTGTAGTATATTAAAAGAATAATGAGGAACACAATCTATCCAGCTTTAAAATATTAATGTCAGTCAATCATAGCCTAACGAATAAGCAGTCTGCATTTCCTTCGCAGTATAGTCTGGAGTTATGATTAAAAGGCGTGAAGTATGTTTATTTTATTATTTTTATAGTCTGGAGATCTTCAAATCACGGGTAAATAAGTTCGTAGTTAACAAGTGTGCTCCATCGTAGACCACGTCGCTGCTTAACATCAGGCAGGATGGTGGTCAAATGCTTGTTCACTGTATAAAAAAGCACATATGGGATGATACTTGTCAATTAAATTTATCGAAATAATGAGTACTGCCTTGCGGAAAATCGCCTCTAATACATTCCTATCGTACAAATCAATATTGTTCACGGAGTAAATAGACGCAAATATAATCAAACACAAGCTTGAGCTTACCTTTGTTATTTTCCTCGACGTTTCGATACCCTGTAAACAATATTGAGTTATGTATTATAATGTCTGTAAGCGTTTCATTAAAAAATGTTATTATCGTAGAGGCTGAACGTTGTAATTTATTCTCTTTTTCACATAGTTCTTTTTAATAGTAAATTTCTAAGAAGCCAATTCCGATAATTTAGTTTCTTCCTTAATGTTTGCAATGATATGCTTGACAGCATATAGTGTGTGTCGTATATGGACACGCTAGATGACAGTTCAAACGAACAAAACTGCCACACACACATCTAAGGCCCGCGCGCATTCATGAAATGCACGAACTATACATCGAACGGCGACAGCAGACAACATTTCAAAACAATCGCTAATATTATGAAAGTGGATAGTCTTGTTAGATTTTCTTCCGGATCTGTCAGGCTTGACTAGGTACTGAAAATTTCAGACAAGGAAGAAGAATTTTTAGAGAACTTCCAAGAAAGTTCGGCCAAGAAAGTGTTCAATCAGTTTCGATGACACTCCCAGCCCCCCTGGCAAAGCGCTCCGAGAAAGAAATGACAAGACATACCAGGCACGGCGATTGGTTGAAATAAGCTAAATCGCCCGAAGTGTGACATAGCAGCCAATCACAGAGCGTATTTGTTCTATGGCTTGTCTTTCTTGACGTGCTTTCTAGGGCTGCTGTGTTACTAAACCATCAATAAGGTAGAGTTGTGACAAGTAAAAAAATAACTTCAATGTCTAATAATAACTTCACTACGCGAAATACTTCACTAATTTTTTAATTTCAATTTCATGTATGTATTTTCTTATATAATTATTATTATTTCCTTCAACACTGGTCATTTTGGTTTTATGTAATATAATTGCATTAGGTTTATGTTTATTTTGTATTAGTATAGTAATTCAAAGAAAAGAATACAATCTGTTACGAGTGAAGTGTACGCCTGTAATAGGGATAATGCTAGAGACCTATATGTATTAAACTACAAATATTTAAAATGTATTGAGTAATATTATGTTGGTGTACCATAACATAAATAAATAAATAATAAATAACATTTACATGAGCCTAAGTGATAACTATTACTTCAGTTAACTTTAAAGCTATCAATGTAATATTCCACCTAAGAGCAGAAATCGGACAGTATTAAAATTATAATTCCAATATCAAAATCATTATATTGTCCTTAAGAGCGTCTGTGGTTCAGTTGGTCGGATACTTGACTTGCAACCGGGAGGTCGCGGCTTCGAGTCCGGCTACTGGACGTGTACACCAATGGGCCTCTTTTTCAGTGTACGTTGAAGGACAACATCGTGATGAAACCCTCAAAGCACAAGGTGTGTGAACCCTATAACGGCGATGGCTCACCCCCTGTCACGTTGGGTTAAATACGCCTGGTGAACCGTGGGCACTTGTTTAGCAAGTGCTTCTGCCTACCCCGCTTTGTGGATTAAAAGGCGTGAAGTGTATTTATTTTTATTTTTATATTGTCGTTACGAAACGAACAAAGAAAATAACCATATTTCGAAAATCATATTTCGCTGCAAGATCTTTAAATCGAATAAAGTTTTAAGAAGAAAATTCACAAAAGAAAACCTAAAGTAAATTGGTATGATAAAAGGCAAAGGCGTCCTGTGAATAATTTCACATTCACGTACTGTCCGTCAAAGTTAATCCAATCGTGAATTCGCTGCTGCCAAAATAAAAGCACCTACATATTTGTTAATTTGGCTTTTATATACTTAGTTGCATCCCACGTACAACACATTTTGCCTAATAAAAACAACATACACTGAACTTTTTCTCATTGAAAACAGTTATATGACTAGCTCAAGTGAAATGTACTTACTGTCACCATTAAAGAGCCTAAGCATGTATACCCACAGCTTAGCGAACGGACACATCAATGTAACCAATTCATGATCGACACTGACCTTAATACATCGTATGCAATTCTGCGAACAAAAGTTCAAATAAAACTTGTTTTGCATAACCTAAAGAAAAGTGTCTAAAAATATCTAGATCTAGCCTTAGAAATACAGACTAAAAGGGGGAATAACATTTTACCTCGGCTCTTACACGGTACACACAGTGAAACTGTATGTGGAAAGGAGAGAGGGGGGTTAGAGATTTTGCGTATTATTCAAAATAGTTTGAAAGGACATACGGAGCCTTAGACGTAGCTCACACACACACACAAACCGTACCGGTCCCGCTCTCTGTATATAAAGAGCTTTATTCTGTACGATCTCTCCGGGTTTAGTATGTTTCTGTGGAACCATTGAGGTGAGCTTAAAGTACCGTACCCACTAACTTAACTGTAATACATCCAGTTAATTCCTTACGTTTCTGCCGCAGACGTCTTTTACTTGAGTTTCCTAGTTTCTAACATTTCACTTAGGTAATTTTAAATAGGGTACTTTTACATCTTAAAATCTTTTTACGAGAGTCTCGTAAGAGCTACTTTGCTTTTGTTAAAGAACATTGCATTAAGACAAAGAATACAAAAGCAGCGGAGAGCTTTCTGAAACGTCAGAATAGCTGTACTTTCTTTCTTCAGATGTCACTGGCCTGGTGTCCCACTTCCATCCAATTGCGGTGTGACTGTGGTCATGAAAGTTTCATTTTGTTTCTGTTACTTCAGTACACGAAAGAAAGACATACAAAACCTTACATGCTCGACCGGATAGCGACACACACTACCCGTTACACTATGTTAAGTTCCGTTATAAGTTATATGAATTAGGTTACCTGGAAGAAATCGCTCTGAGCGATAAGGTCGCCATTTGCAATCTTCCCATTGTTAGTTTTACATTTTGTAATGTACAGTGTGCAATAAAGAGTATATTCATTCATTCATTCAAAACCTTAGCCATGCTGCGATGCATTCCCACAACTGGCAACTATTTGCATGATTATTTTCTTTTTATAATTAAGTTAAAATTGAACTTTTTCTTACACAATTGTGCTTTGCTCATAATCTAATACGTATGTAAAATCTCGAGTCGTGGTGTTTGCTACCAAATTCCTCCGAAATGACTGGGTAGATTTTTATGTTTTCTTTTTTGTGAATACCGTGTAGGTCTGTTTTTCATACCGTTCAAGATGTATTTATTCCAATACGTGGTGTACAAAGTATCCATAGAGGGCGCGAAAGGGATTATTGACGGATAGACTGGGCGAACCAATACTAGCACTGTAATTTAATCACCTGTTCATAAATAAAAAAATAAATAAATAAATACACTTCACGCCTTTTAATCTCAAAGCCGGGTAGGCAGAGGCACTTGAGCAAATGCCCACGGTTCACCAAGCGTATTTAACCCAACGTGACAGGGGGTGAGCCTGTTCATAAATTTATCAGTATAATTCCTACGATCATTCCTATGCTCAGTAACTATGATTTGTAATAGCGTAGTCATCTGTCGCTACCTATTCGATTAGATTTAACAATGTTATTTAGATTATATGAAAAAAAAACAGCAACAAAGAGACTTAAGTCTGTTCATAAATGCAAAAGATGTAAGTAGATTGTTTTGTGATGCAAAGTCGAGCTACAAGGATGAAGACGTAACAAGGACAGAGCAATACAAGTAAAATAGCTTTGTCACTTTCGCACAATGGTAGCTACTCTAGTGCTTGTATTCTAAAACAATTATCACCAACTATTGCGACTCAAGAATAGTTTGTCTCTTTTACACAAAATAGATTAGAGCGAGACAAATAACACTTCGTCAGAGAACTTGAAAGGTGTTCCAGAATACAGGTCTTAGTTCCGTTTTAATGACACGACCCCAAGTCGGCCATTGCCGGAACATTGTTGTAGTTCACATAACAAGACTTGCAAGAAAAGTTTTCTTTTTCAACTCGGCAACTTCCAACCCATTTGGGGATTACGATAGAACCAACGCCAATGCCCTGCCTCCGCTGTTTCTCCTACAATCAGGATCTACGGCTGGAAACATTGTTGCGGGTCAAAGTTTCTAAATATCTAACCTGTTAGCTCCAAGTTTGCCTGAACGTGTAATTTTGAAATATTGTTTCCTATTTTTAGTGCCTAGACCTCTAAGTTTATGCCACGGAATAAATTATCGTGTGTATTACCTGCTCAGTTATAAAATATGTAAAATTCCTTTAATTTCTTGATGCATCAAAATTAGTTAATTTTGAACACGGTTTTATGTTAAAATAGTATTGTGACGATAATTTCTGATATTTTATACACCTGTTTAGTTATTACATCATTAGTAAACACTTTTTATTCGGTTTTATTTGCCCTGCTTTTTCATTAATTTCACTCTTTATATTCAGACCATTTCCGTATATTTTGGCACACACGTTGTAGTTCTAACGACTATGAAATTTCACACCCTCCATAATATCAATACATAGTGTAAAACAAAGTCGTCTCCCGCTGTCAGTACCTGTGTATGCTTAGATCTTTAAAACTACGTCACGAATTTTCATGCGGTTTTCTCTAGTAGATAGAGTGATTCTTAAGGGAGGTTTATGTGTGAAATGTATGCTTATAATAACAGAGAAACACTGTTAATAATGTATATTGGTATTGGTAATCAACGTTTGCCGGGTCAGCTGGTATCAAACAATCCTTAAAAAAACACAACAAAACGACCAACGTGAAAAATACCGCATCAGCATAGTCACTACCTTCCACCATGGCGTCTGAAATGAAGTCTTTATTCAGTCAGCCATCAATGGCGTCCATTGAAGGGTGCAAACTAGATGCATCACGCCTCGCACAATGGATGATCACGAAGGCATTGCGCCGGTCGTAATCTGCATAATCACTACCATGTTGTTCTAGCACAAAGAACTGCAACGATGTAAGGTATGAATTTGCACTGTCCAGTTACTGGAATGCTTGCAGCTTAGAGAGATTGGATCACTGGAAACGGATATTTAAGAAATGTAAGTCGAGCGGAATTAAAGACAGTATCATGATACACACGCTTACGTCCACAATCCTCAAAAGAGAGTGGACAGATCACAAGGACCCTTCAGCCATATTTAGTTATAATAAGAAGTAAGTAACAGCAACGGATTTTGTTTTATCAATCGTTTGACCACCATCATGCCTGATATTAAGCAGTCTACGATGGAGCACACTTGTACATTACGTACCTATTCATCCGCGACTTGAAGACTTTCAGATTGTACTGCGCAGGAAGCACCGACTCCGGCAAGTCATTCCACATCGTGGCGGTTCGCACTATGAAAGTAGACGCAAACCTTTGGTTTTTTTTTAATTACTATGAACAAGCGTTTGACCACGTAAATAGTAAATTTGGTTCGCGTAAATAGTAAATCCAACTGGTATGGATGACGTTTTGCCGTTCTCCTGGTTGTCCTACTGTAAAAACGCGATGGGGTATTAGGTTATGGCCATCATGTTTCTAATGACGATGATGATGAAGGAGTTAAGAATGTCAATATGGCCCTTCAGTTACAACTTGCTAGCTCATAGACTGAATAAACCTAAATCTCCAAATACCACAGTCGGTTCCTACGACATGTGAAGAAGAAAAGCAGCTAATGCATTCTATTTACACACATCAAAAGTGTCTAGCAATCAAGAATATATTTTACAAAAACCGAATTCATTCGTAATTTATTCAAAATGTGGTGATAAGTCATTGATACATCATGGGGAATTAGGTAGGAGACCAATCCAGAAGATTAGATTTGATTTAAATAAATAAGATTTTTTTTTAGAGTTAAAAATGTTCTTGTTCCCAGACGCTTTTGATGTGTGTACATCACAGATTAGTACGAGATCCGATCGTACCATGATATCTGAAGTTCTAAGTAGTAAATTTTTACGGGAACTTATTCCCGCGTAGTAGGTACTAGTGGCGAAGCTAAGGGGTAAGCAGTTAGTACAAGACAAGTCTATGCCAAGCACATTAACAAATATTTTCAAGGAAATTAAGTAGCGTAGGGACTTATTATAGCTCAAATAAGTAAGACAAATAAAAAATCTAAATAAGCATTGGTTATGTACCTATTTTTCACTACCGGCTTACCTCCTAGCTTCGCCACTAAGGTACCATGGTATCCAGTTTTCATTGCACACTATAACGGTAATTATATGGATCTGTCACCTGTCACATTTGACTTCTTAATACAACGTGGTATTAATATTGTGTGACAAGGATAGGATTAGATATGTGGCATAGCGATGTCACTGTCCAGCAACATTAACAGTATACTTTATGACGTCATAGTACGGCCCCAGATGTTGTTTTGACAGGGTTCGATAACCCTTGGGATGGCCGCCTATAAGTGGTTTCATCTGAGCATTATAAATTCTGCTTTGATCTTAAGCTTGTTCTGGTGCGGCAGCAGGTGTCCGATCCATTGAGGCCACTCCCACATAGTGATGTGGGAGTAGCCCTAGTCTAGTGTATATATGACGGCAGGGTTACCGAAATAAAAGTAAAGGAATTTTTAATGACCACATGCCAAAATAGAACGTGTAAATCATAATAGGTAGTGCGAACCGCCAGGATGTGGAATGACTTGCCGGAGTCTGACTTGTTTTCTGCGCAATACAGTCTGAAAGTCTTCAAGTCGAGTGTGAATAGGTACCTAATAAACAAGTGTGATCCATCGTAGACCACATCGCTGCTTAGCATCAGTCAGGATGGTGGTCAAACGATTGTACAATGTCTTAACATCAATTTACCAAACCCTTTCGCATACAATGATTCGTAACCAGCTACGAAATACACGAACGAAACCTCCTTTAACGAAACAAATTTTGACATAATACTATTTTCTTTCTCAATTGCAGGTGCAAGATAATTAACACCTCAGTAAAATCTACATTTATTTCTTAAGAACTCGCGGAACTTTAAAATAATAAGACGGAAGTTTATAAAAGGTTAGATAAATGACCTCTGGAAGAACAACTACAAATTGCAAATTCCCTAAACAAAACTACCTTTTCGTCGGCCCAAGTTTCAGCGCAGCAACGAAAACTCTATTGCCTACAAATTTAAATATGAACTTAAATTCGTGAGCGAGCAAAGTTAATAGGCAACCACTACTGTCTAAATTATACCAGACCCAGCCAAAGAGCCTTCCACATCACTCGGAAGTGTGCAAAAGTGTGCCGCGGGTACACAAAGTATACCAAAGTGTACTAAAGTGTACCCGCCGTCGTATCAAAGTGGGTACACAGGCCGGTAGACCACTATCGTTATTTGAATTACAAGGCCCCGGTGAGGTATGGTCCAAGTCATAGCAGGTTGATTTTGTTCTACTAAAAGGCACAAGGCTGAGCGTCTTGGTGCGCTTCAGGGAAGTCCAAGTGTCCATCATTAACTAGCATGATGTATGATGACGAAAAGTTTTCTTTGAATATTTAAATCTTCAGAATTTTTATGAGCGTGTGTGGTTTCGATCTGCTGATTTTTCAACAGAATGTTAGACCAGTTTCATTTATAAAGTGATAGACTTTTAAGAACCTCAAATAGTTTTTTACCTATAATATTCTTTCAAATTTCCGTGTTTGTATTCATTATATGTGTTTGCATAGTACGCAGCACAAGATCACATATCTTGTGCTAAGGACTGAATTACTTTCTGACGGACGATGTGAGCCTGACTCATTAGTTAGCTATATTACCATGAGTTTTGAAAACCTCTAATAGATTCTAGATTATTTTATTGCATTATTTATGAAACAAATAACAGACACCACGATCTAAGTCCACTGCCCGTTCCTTATCACTTACTCCTTACCGCTAGTTCTCTTTACCCTCGCAGGGCAACCGGTTACAGATCTCCTGCATATATTCATAGTAATGCGCTCTTATACGGGTGAATTTGTTGAAGAATACTACCCGAGGACTTAGGGCTTTGCGTAAACGGTGCGGACGTCGAGATCGGAGTTCCTCTCTTGAATCCATGCATGTATCGGTATCCAGAGGATTTCTTGCGAAGAGAAAAGGCTTTGTTAAAGAGTCTTACGTGGGTGCCTTTTCTCGGGAACTTGTAGTATTGTTAGCCTCTGTGCTGGTTATTTATGACTGTTTGTTTGTGGTTTTAAAAGTTTGTGTTTCTGTTGATCATTTTGAAAGTAGATTAGAAGCAGGCGGTTTAAGTCTGCTATTGGAAGTGTAGTTAAATCATAAGATGATTTTGGTAGAAATTCTGTGCACTGTTGTCTTTATTGTTGTTTTAAAAAGCAGGTTACCTGGAAGAAATCGCTCTGAGCGATAAGGTCGCCATTTGCAATCTTACCATTGTTAGTTTTACATTTTGTAATGTACAGTGTGCAATAAAGAGTTTATTCATTAATTGTTGTTCATCAAAGTTGATCAAGAGAAGGAATTTTTTCTTCGTGCCGAGACAATGACATCTGTTGAAATGGACTCAGTACGGCCTACAAAAACAGTAGACTTTGGCGTCAAAAGCCATTTCCGAATCACTTTGTACTGAGTGTAAAAGGACCCCGAGCAATGGTCTTAGAAACGTTGATGGGCTCGTCAATCTGAACAACTTTTAATATGGTGACAATGCGGGGAAATAAATACACATTTTTTTGCCTCGGGGGATAACTTTTTGTAAGGGGATGGATTTTTTTTTCATTTCCCCGCATTGTAGCCATAGTAAGTTATTCGTATCGACGAGTCCTACAACGGGGTCCTTTTACACCATACTTTTAGACCATGTAAGGTAAAAAAGTTGTTCTATATTCCGTCTGCGTGGTAAAATGTTAAAATATAAAAACACAGTTACCTAATAATAATATTCTGGTAGAGAGTTAATCCGTGCAGTTCCGTACAATGCACAGCTCTGCTTTGTGTTTGTTTACGGTAATTGTCTGAAACATAATTATCCCACTAACTAGCATGTGCATAGCCACCATTATAATTATGTAGATATGAAGATATAACAATATCTTGATGTACATACGCTAGTTGAAATATTAGACACAAGATTCTCGCGTTGCAGTGTTTGTTTCGAAACTTATCCGTAACGGCTGGACGTATTATGAAGTTGTGTGTGCATTTTAGGCAGATCTGAGAATCAACCAACAACAATTTTCCAACCTTGACCTCCTACTATAATATGTATGGTAGAGCAAAGTTTGGTTTATATTCGGGTTCAGCTAATAGTAGGTACAAAACTAATCTTTTTTGGCTGTAGAATGTCAGGATCCAGGCCTTCTTCTTTATCTTAGAGTATCTCGGCTAGCTCCTGCTTACGCATGTCTAATACCAGGATCAGCATTCTTGTTCCTATTTCTCTTCTCGATATTTTTGGAATTAAAAGTTAAGGTCTTTTTATTCCAAATTGTGTATTTTTTTCCATACTTAACACGTTACTCGCTGCCACGTTTTGTGAGCCCCTTGTCATCGTGTACGACGTTAAGCCAGCGTTTCTTGGGTCATCTTCTGTTTCCGGTTTCAAACAGAATCATGTTTACGGATTTGTGACGTCATTACCCGTCCTACATGGAAACGTCCTAATATCAAACGCGAAATTAAAGTAATGTGTTAGAGTTGCATCTTTTCAAAAAAATATACACGAACATTTTGCGTTTCACACTTGACAAACAATTCCATCTCTTTATGGACAAAATTCTCCAAACGCGAGAGCCCAAATTCCTAAATCACTTTTCCCTTTCAACTTCTTCCACTGAAGTAAGCTGATTTACTGAGCACACTGCAACGCTGTCGTGTGTGAACAAACAAAACATCAAAAAATCAAAAGCCCCCTCAAGAAAGCTAATCACGGCGTTGGTGCCGTCAATTTTTTTCACCTTTCACCCCCGTTTTACCGTTTAGCTGAAGATTGCTTGATGTGTTATTACGATGTGCAGAATTTTCATCTGCATCGTCATCGTGGTATTGTTCGCATTGCCAGTACCGGGTTATTCTTTCGAAAGTGGACATCATGCAAGATTATCGGATTTTTCATAGCTTATGCAGTTTTTTTACAAAATGGATTTTAAGCGAAACTTGTCCCAATCTATCTAAAAGCCACCCCCCTACCTCAATCCAAAGCTTTAAGATGTATTCAAGTTGAGTAAATTTGCATTTTATATTATAAAAAGTAACTCAATTAATTCTTGTTTTATAGAAATGCTTCCTCAATTGCATCATGAATGGCTATCGACAAGGACGAATCCTGACCGACTTTATTACTAAGCAGCGTATTTACATCCATCACCATCACTAACCCATTGCCATAATAAACCCCCAAGTACACGAAGCGCCCAAATAATATTTGCCATGAGTGTCGCGCTCTGATTGGCTGTACGTCGTTTCTGAATGCGCCCTCCGTACGTCTACCTCCCCAACCCGCCAGAATACACTGAGCCACCTCACTTAATGATTCACTGAAGGAACTCGTGGATTTTAAAAGCGATAGTTCCTGGAGACGTGGCGTTTACACTACAGACGTTGTTTACATCACCCACTTCGTTTGAGCTACTGCGTTTATTTCAACGTCAAATGTAGTGTGGTGGCGTTTGTACGGGAGCACGGGAGATCCGGTTACACTGAGCCGTTGCCTCGAAGAACTTGTATCGGAGGCTGGCTCATGAGGGCAAGTGTCGATGTGAATGGACTCCACCGCCGTCACCTTCAGAGGCTGATTGTTCAATGTTTACAATACGAATGTGAAAATGTATTTTCGCCCGGCGATTTTGCGTATGCGTAAACATTAACTCAGCTTATTGTGTTCAAAAACGATTGTGTGTTTTTTTTTCTTTGTTTTTGTTTTTCATTCTTTTGTCTCTTGTCTCGTTTTGGGATTGATTATAGGTAAATATTGCAGGGGAAAACATTCGGTTAATTTAATGTTATTTCTTTGAACAATAATCGTGTAAATCGGACAGGTGTTAAATGAATGAATTAATAATACTCTTTATGGGGATTTTTCAGGGCCCTTGTTTCTCTTAGTTATGACAGATGGCGCTAGTATCAAGGGGATAATTAATGTCAATACAATGACTAACTTCAAGCTGTCAGTATTGTAGATGACAGTTATTTATTTTAATGTACAGTGTGCAATAAAGAGTGTGTTGATTCATTGAATAGAAATTTATTGGGTCTTCACACTTTTTGGTATGCATTTTTCCCCACGATGTTAGTTCACCGTAATACGTCACGTAATATTTACATATATATAACATACACACTTATAAAATTAACCGGTAGACGCTTCGGGTGCTGGACTCGAACCCGAATCTTTTTAATCTCAAGCCACGGCTTATCTGATACTAAAGTTTAAAATTATCCAATGAAATTAGAGTTGTAAGTGTTAGTGTGTTAATTACTTCTTTACGCAAAAACTACTGAACTTAGTTTAGCAAAACTTTGCGGGCAGGTATCTGCCTAAACAAGTGAGGTATCTTTTACCGAAATTTGTACAGGGACCAAATAACAACATTCATCATCATGCCGTCCATCATGTTAGACATAGGCCTTCCCAAATAAAAAGCATTACAAAATATAATTAATAAGCTCCCAAAGTAAAAGTTCTATACGTAAGAAAATTTTAATAGAATTATATGTAAGAAAACCACTCGTGAATATAATAAATCAATGTCAAAATGAAGACCTCATTCAAAATTGTTTCCTTCGTAATCGCGTAATTAACGAAGTTTATTCAAAGTATTTATTAAATATTACTCGACGTATTCAATTGAATGAACCGGATAATTCTTTAGACAGTTCTATAACAACACTAGCTGTACCGCGCGGTGTTACTCGCGTTTTCTTTTCGTTCCCGTGGGAATTTAGGGATAAAATATAGCTTATGTTACCCAGGAATAATGTAGCTTTCCAACAGTGAAAGAATTTATCAAATCTGTTCAGTAGTTTCGAAGCTAATTCAACTTAAGCCATTAGCACCCACTGTACTCGGTGACTGATAAGTTATTTTAAACTCTATTACTTGGTAATAAAAGTCAAAATCAATTTAATAGTAAGTATTCTTTTGGCCTTTATGGGTTAAAACCTTTTCTCTTTATAATATTTATATAGCCGTCATTTATATAAATATTATAAAGAGACCAGCGAGTTAGAACTTCTTTCGGGACAATACTTAAAACTATTTCTGTATAAGTAATTTGCGTTTGTTGAGCTTAAGTTGTACTTGCCCCGTACTATGTCGTCTTAAAGTACTATTGTTTACGCTGTGTGACAGTGATGGCTCTATACCACTTATTTAGTCTGTCTCTGTCACATAACGTTAAGGTACGGGGCCTGGTAGTGTGTTTGTACTGGAAATCAGTACGCTTAGCATAAAAGTGCAGATTTGTCTCGAAGCGGCATCTCTTTCTATTATCCTTGTCACAGCAGTGAATACCTAAGGGTAAAAAAAAATTGACTTTCAATCCACAACTGACGTTCATAATAATAACGAGACAACAATATGAAAAACAATCAAGAGTGAAAGAGTAAGCGAAAATATTTTCTGTCCCTTACTGCCTAGTATTCCTGGATCCTAACTCATTTTGCTAGTTAAAGTGACAGAAGTCATAGAATTTCTTACATTTCGACTGAGAATGCTACGCAAATTGCAAGTCCGCCAATCACACACATCAAAAGTGTCTAGGGACCAAGAACATTTATAGCTCTAAAAAAATCTAATTAATTTAAATCAAATCTAATCTTCTGGATTGGTCTCCTACCTGATTCCCAATGCCTGTATCAATGACTTATCACCACATTTTGAATAAATTATGAATGAATTCAGTTTTTTTTAATATATTCTTGATTGCTAATCTATCTTCGAAAATGTACTTGATCCCTAAATACTTTTGATGTGTGTATAACTCGGTCTGAGTAATAATAGCCGCAAATACAGCACACTAGTCTGCATCGTCCGGCGACGCAGAGATAGAAGTGTGCATTTACACGCGCAACATAAAGAGACAGCGCTTCGAGACAAATCTGTCCGTGCATGCTAACCCTAAATGCTAAGTGATTGATGATAATAAAGTTTACAACGTCGTCTAGCTCTAGACACATAACCGACTAAGGGCCTTACTAATAATGGCGGAATTGCTATTTCGAAGATATACAAAGCTCAACTTAACTTGTCAGTTGTATATCAAATACGGAATAACCAGTTCAAGTAGACCTGTAATAACCGTTGTATAATTGACAACGCGTTTATTGGTAAGGGGGTTATTGTGGAAATATTGTATTGGCTTGTTGATACTCATATTGACGCAGTTGGTGTTGCAGGGTGATTGAGAATAACCCCCAAAGTTCACTGAACAAACACGCATATAAACTTATTAATAACGTCCTTAAACCATAAAGCATTTCAGCGATTAGTGTCTTAAAACTTCGCAAGGTGGAGCTAGTGTCGCCGAAGAGTCGGATGTTAATTATTTGGCGCGAACTCTACATAGTGTTTTTGTCTTTATTTCGTTATAGAAAACTAGAAAGCGAAACTCCGTTTCGCCACCAGATGGGTTCGTTTCGTTTACCCGCTTTTCTGTTGAATATTTTCCTGAATTTTATTTGCTATAAACCTCACGGAGCCCGAGACCTTTCCAACGAATGCAAAACCGTGGAAATCGGTTCGTGCGTTCTGAAGTTATAGCGTCAGGGAGGAAAACCCGACTTTATTTTTATATAAAA
>SJJU01004753.1:0-10750 GCA_012932125.1 Conopomorpha cramerella
AGAACAGCGAACCGAATGCGTGGCGAGGCGTTTTTTTTTGTAATATACTATGTTGGTTACAACTAGTCAAATAGAAATGCGAGAACGAACCGAAGGCGAGGCGACCCGAAAAGCGTGTCCCGCCAAGACAAACAAAACACGAACACGCGAAGCGAAGCGTGAGCGAGATAGTTGTATTCACTGATTTTGTATGAACGACGTCAGACCGAGAGCGAATGCGAGACGCGCTGCGGAGACGAAGCGTGGTGGTTGTGATTTATTACAAATTATTTGGCGAATTGACAAGATGGACGTTGAGAAATTTATAGAATGTGTAAAGAAATACCCAATATTATACAATACACGTGACAAGGAATATAAAAACGCTCTGAAAAAGGCAGAAATATGGGAACTTATTGCAAGGGAAATGAGAGAAACAAGTAAGTATATGTGCATTTTATTGGTTAAAGTACGTTACAAATTTTTCCCTTATTTCAAAAGCAATATTTGGTGATCTTCTATTAGTAGGTAGAAAGTCTCTAAAAGCACTCGGTGTGGCTTGAGGTGGTGTTTCAACTTCGTTTACAACAAACACTCCTTGTTTAGTTCTAAGGTAGTTGTGTAAACAACATGCTGCCTTAACCACATCTGTAGCCACTTCTACGTCACATTCTATGGGTCTTAAAAAAATACGCCATTTTTGAGATAATATACCAAAAGCATTTTCAACAACCCTGCGAGCACGGCAAAGCCGGTAATTGTACAGTTTTTTTCTTTCGTCGTGTAATACAGTCGATCTAGAGAATGGTCTCATCATAAATGGCTGTAGAGCAAAGCCTTCATCTCCAATCAATACATGAGGTACTGGTTCATTAGTGCCAGGCAACGGTTTTGGTGGCAAAATATTTTTTTGGTGTATATATTCACGATAAAAAAAGCTTTGCTCAAATATCCCACTGTCACTGTGACGTCCATAGTTACCAATGTCAACCACTAAAAATTTATAGTATGGATCTACTATTGCAAGTAAAACAATAGAATGGAAGTTTTTATAACAAAAGTACTCAGAGCCACTATTAGGAGGGCATTTTATAGCAATGTGTTTCCCATCGATACTTCCGACGCAGTTCGGGAAATTCCACAATTGTTTGTAACCGATTTCTGATTGTTTCCACGTATTCTCTTCTGGGGTTGGAATATATTCTGGTTGTATCAACTTCCATATAGCGTTGCAAACTTCCTTTATAATACTACCAACAGTACTTCGCCCTACACGGAATGAAAAGGCAATAGTTTGCTGCGAATCCCCTGTAGCTAAATATCTGGAAAGAAAGATAATACTGTTATTTCTGGGCTCTTCGTTGATAGTATTATATTACCTACAATTATAATTATGCGAGGCATAAGCATTACTATAGCTACTGAGGTAGTTATGTGAGCGGTAGAGGTAGGTAGTAGTGGCGAAGCTACCTAATAAGCCGATTCCCATCGGCTTACCTTCCTAATTTCAGAGATACACTACCTATTATTAATCATAGTAACTAGGCACTTACTTACCCAAATTTGTCCATACCACAGATTTTTTCTTCATACCTACTACTACAACTACTCAAGAGAGCGAAGCATGCACTTATTTAAAACGTATCGCGCAGTACATACACATCTCACACATAAACACGTCACGCTAAAGAAATTACGCGCCGCCACTGTCGCCGCCCGCCGCGAAGTGAATCCGAACGCAAGCCGGCTTCCCGTAGCTCACCAAGCGTCATACCTACCTACAAATTTTAGCCTTCAAAATCGCAATGACTAGGTAAGCCGCTCGTGGCCGTGTTCCCTCGCGTTCTTTTGCGTTGCATTATGCTCCCACGCATGGTGGGAGTAAGTAGTCCACTCGTACGAAGTTGCGGGCACAGCTAGTATTAGAATATTCGTATAAATTTTACATTTGTTTCAGGTGAGGTGTTACGTACAAAATGGAAAGGTTTAAAAGATGGATATACCAAATATAAAAAACAAACTAAAGGTAGCACAGGTAGTGCTAAGACATATTCTAAATGGTGTTGGGGCCCACATTTGGCGTTCCTGGATAATTTTATAAAACAAAGAGAATCTACATCTAATGTCTACACAGCTTCACAAGATAGTACAAGTAGTTCATCATTTCCGCAATCAGCCTTTCACACTGAATCTCCATCACAACAAATAGCCGCAAACTCAACGCATATGCCACTAGCGTCCCCTCAAGAAGAGATCTCTCAAGAACAATCAGAACCAATCTCATGGACATCCGCTACACCTACATCATCCTCAGCACCTGAACCTTCTGCATCTCGAGAGCGTGGATCACGGCGACAAAATATTGCAACATCGAATGAGAACGATATCGACAAAGTGTTAAATTTTATGCGAAACAAGCGTAATAAAACATCCGATGCCGTAGATGATCTTTTTAACAGTTATGCCAAAACATTCAAGAAATTTTCTGTAACAACTCAGACAACGTTGAAAGTTGAACTGGCAAAATTATTTGCTGATGCAGAACTGCGTGAACATAATAATAATAATTCACCAGTATATTCACTTATAAGCGTTGATTCGGATAGTAATCAATATACTCTTCACCAGCACATGACCGCTTGTTCACCATCTGTCGCCACCACTGAAATAGAACCACCATCACCGACACCTATAAACTTGGCAAACCCAATCACTTCTCAGATGGATACTGAAAACATTTATGAACTATAATATTAAATATAATAACTATAATAATAAATACCTTATACATATTGCCAGTCTTTCTCTACTACATATCGGACGTCTCCAGTTAGTGCTTTTTTTGGATATTCCTGGTTTCAAAATGTCATGTAATTCTTCAAAATTGTCTTTGTTCATACGAAAATAAATGTAAAATCTGTCTTCATGTGATTCAAGCTCCCTGCAAAGTCTATGATACTCTCCGTGTATTTCTCGTTTTTTATTTATATCATGTACCCATACTCTTTGATTTTTTTTCTTTTCCTACAATAATAAAACAGTCAAAAGTAATAAATCATCGTCTTCTGAATCCGATACACTCCACATTGTTGCTTGCACCATGCACCAAGACTGGCGTATGTCTACTCTACACTTCGAACGGCAGTGGAATGCGTGCTTCGGCACGCTTTCAAAAGTTCGGCACGCATTCGGTTCCCTGCACTCTAGTTTGACTACTGCTTCGGTTCGCGTTCACTACGGTTTGCCACGCATTCGGTTCGCTGTTCTGTTTGATAAAGGCTTAAAGGTATCCAGAGTGGTGTTGCTTCATAATTATATCGAGTGGTTGTTGGCTGGTGTTTAGGTCTCATGACCGTACTGCAGGATTAACGTTAAGATAGGATAACATCGGTACTGTCGCTGGTTTTTCTTTATGGTTCGAATTTGCTGAAGGATGGAATAAATATACGTATATACAGGGTGGCCCTGAAAATCGTGGATCTAACGAAACAGGGTGATAGATGGGATCATTTTAAACCAAAAATTCTTCTACAGTATGAACTCCAGGCCAACAGTAAAAATATGACAGTTTTTTTAATTTCATAAAAAAGACCAGTTGTTTTGGCTATAAAATGTTAAAATATTGAAAAATTCAATTATTTTTTGTTTTTTTATTGTTAGGCAATGGATCTTTGTAAACACAATCACTTTATTGTTGTTAACTTCTGATATAAAATTAATACAAGAAGTCAGCACTCGCTAGATTTCCACTTTTTATATGGTGGAAAGGTTTTTAGAACTGCGACCAACAATTAATCAAATTGTTAATTGCCATACAAGTTCTCCTCCAATGATAACTGCAAAAGGTCTTGAAGAGTTGACTGAAATTTTTGAAGTTTTACGCCCTATAGAAGTTGCTACTGAAGAAATACGTGGAGAAGCCTACCAGCAGCAAAGTAATTCCCATAACACGAATGCTAAACTTAAAAATAAACAGCATTAAAACAAACAATTCTATGGGTCAGGATCTTAAGCAAACATTACCCTCGGAACATGTTCAAATACTTGCCTTATCTACATTGCTAGACCCAAGATTCAAAAATATTCATTTTTAAGATCCCACAGCATGTTCGAAAGCAATCAGATTTGTCAAAGAATTACTAACTTCTATGACGGAAACGGAAATTATTGAAGAAGGAAGATATTAGTCGTTCGCCAGATCCAACAGAACAATTAAATTTGTGGAGTGAACATTATAAACTTGTAAATGTCAAAAACTCTACGCCTTCCCCTCATGATCACCATTCAGAGATTTATTGACGTAGTTTTTTATTTGGGAAAACAGGAGCTACCCTTTCGAGGACACGATGAAAATCTTTCATCAAATAACCGAGGACATTACTTAGAAGTTACAGACTTCCTTGCGAAGTACGATGGCGTACTCGCTAATCATTTGGAAACAAATTCAAGTACATTTACTGGCCTCTCTAACAAATCACAAAACGATTTGATAGAATATATAGCGCGGGTTATGACTCAGTCTATTTCAAATCAAATTGAAAAAACTGAGTTCGTTGCTGTAATGGTAGCCGAAACACCCGATGCTAGCGGTAGGGAACAGCTAGTTTTCATACTACGTTATTTTGATAATTCACAAGTTGTAGGCAGGTTCATTAAATTCATAGACGTTAGTTCTGATGTGTGTGTGTGAATTGAGTGAGCATCCTAAATAAAATTAATAATATATACTAGTCATTTAGTAAACGGTGTGAAACAATTGTAAAAACAATCTTACAATTTGTAAAAAGATAAAACATGAGATATATCAGTTCATGAATGCTCACTCAGTTCGCACATACGACCACCCTGAATCTCAGAACGTATGAAGATTTCATGTAAGATTTATGTACTACTCTTTAGTAAAACCTTTATAAAGTTGTCGTTTTAGATATCAATCGCCAAGGGCCGTATAAAAAAAAATTACAAATACTTTCATATGCTCACTCAATTCACACACTTTGAAAGGACCCGATTTCTTATGAACAAACCATAATTTCATTTTGTTATCAATCTTGTTTTATTAAAAGGTATACACGTGATTTTGTAAAATACAAAGCGAACCATAAATGTAGCACGTTTTGTAATAGTTAATTAATATAAGTGCTCACTCAATCCACACAATTCTGAAAAGTTATAAACGTTAATATCTTTTAATTTATAAGGATTAGAAAGCTATAAATTGCGCTAGTTTTAGTAAAGAAAAGTTACTAAAGATTTGCCATTTTACATTTAGTACTCTCAGTTTACTCTAAAAGATATTCAACTGTTTGTGTTTCAATGAAAATCTGCCATACTGTAGGGTTGTCACGCAGGACATTTTTGCTGAACTAAATTTTTATTTATTTTATAATGACCTTTATCTACGAGGTTAGCAGTAGGACCTAACATGGGATGTTACAGTAAGGTCAATGATATACGAATTTGATTGAAACCATTTATTTACATAATGTAGTTTAATTAAAAAAATTACAAATTTAGATTTTTGGGTTAACAATCGTTGTCGATCAGGATGTAGCTTAAAGAGTGCAACAGAATATTTTGATACTCTGCCATGATGAATATTCTGCCATACTGTAGGGTTGTCACGCAGGACCGTGTCCTTCCTTCATACCACAGAACATATTTACCCTTCATACTAACCGTCTTATTCCAAAACGTGGTCTAACTTTAGTACTTCACTTAATCCTATGTTTAATCCAAGGACTAAAAAAATTGCTATTACAAAATCAAGTTTATCGTCGAACTATGGACTATCTATGGTACCAAAGATAAACTGCCGAGACCCCTAGTTTTACTTCGGTACTAACCTAAAATACTGTACAAGAAATGTCAAATTGTGTATTTTGGAATGTTAATGCAAACTCTTAAAAAAATGTAAAGCTTTGTTACTAAAATATAGTTTAGCTGACTTTTTTTCTCATATGTATATTTTTCTCCTCTTCTCTCAGTTGTATTATTTTAATTAGTTTTCACAAATTAATCACACACACTTAGTTTTACACAATTTAATCTCACCATAACATAGAACAATATGTTAGTCTAAATAAAGATCAATAGCAATTTAGTTATTAAATTGGAATGTGTAGGTATGTAATACTAACATTCCACAAATCTCAGAACAATCAATATTGTTCTGAGCCACAAATCATTTCAAATTACGCGCGCATACGTCTCTCGGCAACACCATTTCGTTTCACGCTACGCTAGCTACCAAATAAATATTTTATATATAAAAATGACATCAACTTTTAAGTGGCACTTGTTTATTACACTAAAAAGTTGTTATAGAACAAATTCTGATTTATTTGTACTTTCGTATATGGTCTTGTATATTTTTAAACGATAAAATAATTTCAAGATTTTAAGAGATGGATGGAATATGGTATCATTTTTATTAGGTCAATTATAAATATGCATAGATAGGTAATGCTACAAAAATAAATAAATAAAACTTAACAACCGATAATCAAAATGTAGCTTCAAGAGTCTAACATAATCTCTCGGTATTTCCGAACGCAGCCTTATCCATATTTTGTTAATTATACTAAACTACCCTCATAATAATATGCACCTAGTTTCGGATTATTCAATCCTGTTTGTTTGTTAAGTTTGTCATTTAACATTAATCGTATTATTATTGTGTGGCATACGTAGTACAGTGCAATAATGTATCTATTATCAATGTTATTGTTTTTCCTGGTGACTATAACGTAAGTATATTTAGCTAATAAATAACAATATTTTGTTCTTTTTTTATTTGTTCAATGCAGTTTTTACGGTTTCGTAATACGTACTACTATAAAAATTAACTATTGCATTACAGAGTAATAAATGGAAGAGGTCGAAAACCTCTGATAAGTTTCGAAAATCAGAAAAAAATATTTCTAAAACATGCTGAATACTTACAAGCTCCCAACATTAAATATAACGACCCAATATTTTCTAAGATGTCTGAAGAACTTGAGAATAAAATGTCCCCGATGGCATTATACATATCACTGAATCGTCATAGAAGCCGTATATTTACTTTGAACGACGAAACTTCGAACGCAACAATTTCAAATGAGCTGCCAATATCCGATTCAGGCTGTGCGACTCCACTATTACAGTCGTCATCGTCGGAAAAAGAGAACAGCAGTGTTGTTGTGAGTGATAATGAATGCCAAACATTTTCTTTCTATCTCGATATTTACGATTGGAAAAAAATTATGCCTATAAGTGCCTCTAGGAGAAGAAGCAGTACTTTGAGTTTCTTTAATTATAAAACGCTGCCAAAGTTTAAGTGGAGCAGTTTAATCAAGGAAAAAATATGGATTCACACAAAACTACCGTGCACTTGGACTATTAAAAAACACAAAATTAGTGATTTAATTTCTTTTATCGGTAAATGTTCCCAGTGCAAAGCTGAAATTCGTATATCAAGTTCTAAAAGAACTGAAAAAATCATGGAATTCATCTGTAAGGTATATAATTTTGATAAGACGTTTGAACACAATCCTAAAAAAAAATCGAAGCTTACCCCGTACCGAAGAAAACAAATAGCCAAAGACCTAAGCCATAAGTCTGCTATTAAAGTACACAATGAACTGACTTCAGCTCTTGTGACTGATACTGACCGTATATCTCCACCTGTTCTGCCTTCCCTTTCGGCTTTAAGAAAGATTAAGTCTGAAGCAAGACATGAACATTTACCACATGCAAATCCTATTTTATCGTTGTTTATTATAGCTAAAAATTCATATCGTAATAATATAAATAATATTCGTGATTTCAATATATTCCCAGATTTTCGTTTATGTTTTTGGAGTGATAGTCAAATTCATTATTACAATAATTACCAAAAGAAATTAAAAAAAGTGACAATTACCATTGACGCGACTGGCTCATTTTTTGAAAATATATATTTGCCAGATCGTAGTACTGCCACGAAAAGATTATTTTTATATGTAGGACTTTTAACAGCCGATGATAAACTTAAATCTGTACCAATATTCCAAATGGTCACTGATTCTCATTCAGAAAACTCGATATCACTTTGGTTAAAAAAGTGGTTATCTTATATTGATACTCCACCCGATGAAATTATTACTGATGACTCATCAGCTTTGGTATCTGCATGTATTCAAGCTTTTGCGTTATATTGTACTACAAAAACCTATATAAGACATTTATTTTCAGTTTTAGAGGGTAGTACTTCAGAAAAACCACAGGCGTTTATCAGACTTGATACAAGTCATTTTATTAAGACATTACATAATTTAAATTGCTTTAAAACAAATGTTTCTTTAGATGTCAAATATTTTTATATACGTTGTATAATATTTTTAAAACGATGCGAAAATTATAATCTGGCGAAAGAGTTTATTCACGATGTTGTAAAACTTTGCCTTGGTCAATATGATGGTGAGAGTTGTGATTATCCAACACTAAAATCTAAGTTAGATCAATTATTACACGACGTTACACTTGATGGATTAAATTCAGATAGCAAAAACATTGATAAAAATAATGAATTTGATGACCCAAATAATAACGAAGGCTTAGAATTCATGGATTGGTTTAACAGTATTGTCGAAGAAACTAAAAAACTAAATCCAGCTCTAGATATTAACAAAAATGCTTATTACTATCCGCCATTTATTCCTACTTTTAAAAGAATATTAATGAAACTACCTTTGTGGTCTAATTTATTGAGATTTCTTTTTGAATCTGAAAATAAAGCACCGTCCTCTTCAGGAATAGAAAGTTATTTTAAAACTTTAAAACATCTTGTATTTAAAACAAAATTTAAAAGATATAGAATTGATGAGTTCTATAAGCTATATGCGGAATATTTGGAAGGGGAAATGAAATCTGCATTATGCGCCCTAGATCAAGATATTATAACTAAAATTAATCCTAAACGGAAATCGATGAAAAGAGTAAAACTATTAAATCCTAAAAAGCAGAAAATTTCTAAGACGGTTTACAGGCGCTCTATTACTGAAGATTCCATTTTTTCGGATCAACCCTCTTATGTCGAGAACTGGAAAGGAGAAGGTAAAATTAGTAGATCAAAACCAAACACGACGGTAAAATACATAAGAAATGGCAATTTATGTTCATCTGTTTATATCAACGGTGAATATGTAAATCTATTGAACACCTGTCCCTTTGATTCTGTTATGTATTTGTTTGGTATCGAGTATAACGAAAACGAAAAATTTAGAAATATTATAGATACTTTTGATGAAAATGAATCTATTCCGCATTATGTAAAATGTCTAAGTGACACCAATTTCAAAGATGATGATTTAAATAGCCTAAGAGCAAAAATAATTATAAAATATGTTCAAAAGCCAATAACCACTAATTCTAGCACTTACGATGTCGCCTGTAATGTTGCTCGTATCTATGAACATTTTCTTCTGGATTATTTCACTAGCTCAATTTTTACAAAAACGTGTACCAATGTATTGTGTTCAGCAAACGTAATTAAGAGAAATAACGTGTTCTTACCTTTAAATATAGATATGATTAATATTTTTGATATCAGCCTATTAGAAACAGCTATTTCTTTGTCGGAAGGTGAATCAAAATGTGCGTCATGTGAGGGAGTAGCAACTAGTTATTATATCATTTCAAATGTGATTTCTTTTGATTTGAATGGCACCAACGCAGTAGCGCTAAGTAAAGTGCCCCGTACAATTGTACTTAAAAATAAATTGTATAGAAGTATTGGTGCGGTCGAATTCGTAGCACCTTTAGATTTAACAGGCATTGGTCATTATAAGAGTCATTATTTATCAAACGAGAAATATTTTTGCTACGACGACAACTGTACTAATATCCACGAAAGTACTGATCAAAATATTCTGTTGCACTCTTTAAGCTACATCCTGATCGACAACGATTGTTAACCCAAAAATCTAAATTTGTAATTTTTTTAATTAAACTACATTATGTAAATAAATGGTTTCAATCAAATTCGTATATCATTGACCTTACTGTAACATCCCATGTTAGGTCCTACTGCTAACCTCGTAGATAAAGGTCATTATAAAATAAATAAAAATTTAGTTCAGCAAAAATGTCCTGCGTGACAACCCTACAGTATGGCAGATTTTCATTGAAACACAAACAGTTGAATATCTTTTAGAGTAAACTGAGAGTACTAAATGTAAAATGGCAAATCTTTAGTAACTTTTCTTTACTAAAACTAGCGCAATTTATAGCTTTCTAATCCTTATAAATTAAAAGATATTAACGTTTATAACTTTTCAGAATTGTGTGGATTGAGTGAGCACTTATATTAATTAACTATTACAAAACGTGCTACATTTATGGTTCGCTTTGTATTTTACAAAATCACGTGTATACCTTTTAATAAAACAAGATTGATAACAAAATGAAATTATGGTTTGTTCATAAGAAATCGGGTCCTTTCAAAGTGTGTGAATTGAGTGAGCATATGAAAGTATTTGTAATTTTTTTTATACGGCCCTTGGCGATTGATATCTAAAACGACAACTTTATAAAGGTTTTACTAAAGAGTAGTACATAAATCTTACATGAAATCTTCATACGTTCTGAGATTCAGGGTGGTCGTATGTGCGAACTGAGTGAGCATTCATGAACTGATATATCTCATGTTTTATCTTTTTACAAATTGTAAGATTGTTTTTACAATTGTTTCACACCGTTTACTAAATGACTAGTATATATTATTAATTTTATTTAGGATGCTCACTCA
>SJJU01004754.1:0-40838 GCA_012932125.1 Conopomorpha cramerella
AATGAATGAATGAACACTTTATTGCACACTAAGATATTACATATATATACGCTGATAAGACAATGGTAAGGTTACAAAAGGCGACCTTATCGCTGAAAGCGATTTCTTCCAGGTTACCTGTTTTGCTGACATAAAACGTTAATAGAAATTTAATGGCAGGTTCATACGTCAGGTAATCAAAAACCAAATAACACAATACAATTAAACATAAAAAAATAACAAAAATAAAATACAATACCTATATATATAAATATACACATTATACATAATCATATATACTATACATATCATAAAATGAATAGGAAGACATTTCTACCGTTTCCAAGCTAAAATAATTGTTATATATGACTCAGGAAACACAATAGTTATTTGTATTGTGTAATACAATATCTACCTACTGACAGAGGCAGCTAGTACGTATTCATAGAGCAAACTGATGTATATAGAGGTAGTCATGCTATGAATACATACTTAGAAATACATTTCTGTATTGATTTTTTGACTTAGATACAGTAAAATAGGGATATTTAAAATAAGTATATATTCATTTGGCTATAACAATATCTTAATAATCTGTTTTCTTTCTAAGATATGATCATGATTTTCCCTAACTAGTAATTTCCGTCTTCCGTCTGAAATTTTCTTTCAATATTCCTTATTAAGGAAGCTTTTTCGTCTGTGGGTTGCATGTCGCGTGACGGTCGGCCGCGGAGTAGGGGTAAAGTGAAAGGCGCTCATCAGAGCTGCAATTGTTAATCCAGAGGAAGGTGATTTTTATACCTTTAATGGAATATTATTATTATTATTCCAAAAATGTTATAGTTAAAATATAATGTGAAAAAAAGTTTCACTTTAACTTGTTACTCATTTTTTTAAAGACAATAAACTAGCGTAGAATGTCATAAAGTATTGTTGTTTTATACTCAATATTACTATTTTCGGATTATATTTTTTACTAGTGGACCCGACAGACGTTGTTCTGTCATAGTCTCCAGGGCCTGGGACCAGCAGTGGATGTCACTTTTGACGAAATTACATATAAATGCCAACTTTTGTGAATATCGGTAGCCTTGGTGAAGAGTTCATTGGGAACAAACAGTTGTGTCCCACTGCTGGGCAAAGGCCTCCCCCCATTTTCTCCACTCATCCCTGTTTTGGGCCACCTCGCGCCACCCCGGCAGGTGTCGTTCCAGGTCATCACGCTATTTTATATATATTAAGATTGAAATTATACCATATGTACGACTTGGAAATTTTGCTTATGAGTGTATTTTGTTTACGTTTTTTTTTCAAACACAGTGAACAAGCCTTTGATCACCATCCTGGCGGAAGTTAAGCGGCGATGGAGCACACTTTGCAGCGATTTATAACATCTATATACTTTGCTATAACGTCGGCAGCTCGCTGAGAGAATAGGAGCCTATCTGTCTTCTATGGGGTGCATTTCGGAGAGTGTGCTACGGAGTTGCATAACCTAATACCCCCATCGCGTTTTTACAATAAGACAACCAGGAGAACGGCAAAACGTCATCCATACCAGGTGGATTTGCTATTTACGCGAACCAAACGGTTCGCGTCCACTTTCATAGTGCGAACCGCCTTTGGTTCCTGCGCAGTACAGTCTGAAGGTCTTGCAAGTCACTGGGGTGAATAGGTACCTAATGAACAAGTGTGCTCCATCGTAGACCACGTCGCTGTTTAACATCAGGCAGGATGGTGGTCAAACGCTTGTTCATAGCGATTAAAAAAACCCTTTATCTTTAGCAATCGTAGTCTGACCTCAGTCCCTGGAGCTTGGCTGCAAAACAAGAGTACGGTCGGCCAAGAAAATGGTCTATCAGTTTCGATGACACTTCCTGTGTCACTAAAACATCAATAAAGTAGAGTTTGTATATTGTGACAAGTGAACAATGAACCTTAATGTTTAATGACATTCATATGAGTTTCAACTTTAGGGTGGTAGAGCAGATTCTTGGCCGACTGTACCTACACTTCACAGAACAGGTTCTCGGGGCATCAGATCACTAATCTCGGACCCAGTTAACTCGCAGAACATTTTAGATTACAATATTCAGCCCATTTTCATCCTTACCTAGCATTTATCTGGACACAACTGGTACATTCCGGATCGTTTGGCCCACTTTCTTTATCTGCTTTTTGCAAGTCGAAATAATCACCGCGACATGTGAAATAAACTTTGCACTGCATAGTTTTAAAGGCTAAATTGTTTTGCGAGTTAAATCTAGCCTGCTTGGTACAGTGAATTGTTAATTTATTCAAATAAAGCAAGTACATCATAAATGATACAGAATGGAGGTCGTTCGCACTTTGATTACGCTATCGTTTCGTTTGATAAACTCAGCTTGTGTGTTGCATTGAAATGATAACAATATTGCTATGTTTCAGCACTGTTGTTCCTGAAAAGACAAAAAAAAAATACACTTCACGCCTTTAATCCCAAAGCGGGGTCGGCAGAGGCACTTGCTAAAGCATATACCCACGGTTCACCGAGCGTATTTAACCCAACGTGACAGGGGGTGAGCCGATCGCCGTTATAGGGTTCACACACCTTGTGGTGTTCGGGTTTCATCACGTGTTGCGTTGCGTTGCGTACATAGGCTCTGAAAAAGAGTCCCATTGGTACACATCCAGTAGTCGGACTCGAACCCGGGACCTCCCGGTTACAAGTCAAGAATCCGACCATATTTTACAAAAACTGAATTCATTCATAATTTATTCAAAATGTGGTGATAAGTCCCACGGGAAGGGGAATTAACGGGAAAATACTTTTGTATGAAAAATCTAAACCGCTCAAGTCAAGCTTGAAATTTGGGATGCAGGTACTACTAAACTACGCGAATGAAATTGCGGGGCGTCCACTAGTGACTTATGAACGAATTCTGTTGGAATCTATCTATATATATAAGAATGAATTGATGTTCGTTAGTCTCGCTAAAACTCGAGAACGGCTGGGCCGATTTGGCTAATGTTGGTCTTGAATTAAACGTGAGAGTCCAGGGAAGGTTTAAAAGGTATTTCTTCCAATACATGATGTACAAATCTTCCTACGGCAAAAGAAATATTTGCCGGGACAGCTAGTAATAAATATTTCTTTTTCTCAGTATAAATTTTTCATTAGTAATGCCAGCTAGTCTCTACCTACGTCAAGAACTGGCCATGATCATGCTCCCATTAACACACACTGAAGCATTTATTGACTCTCATACACGGACATTAGCATTTTATAACAACTAATTCGCACGTAGTAATCCACCGTATTTAAATTACCATACAAAAAGCAATAAAAGTGATGAAGCCTCATATAATTGCTGTGTAATTGGAAATAAAATTATATAAAAAAAAAAACATTGCATCCCATTCAAATGAGAATGAAATCAAATAGCAAGCTGTTGCGTGCACCAACAGCAAAGAGAGACAAATAAATATGAACATGCTTTCAGCTCTTCTAACGCTTCATTCTCTTGCGAAGAACCGCTCAATGGTAAATAACACTGGATACCTTTAGAAGACCACAAGTTGCATATAACTTATCTAAATTAGTTCTAGCCAGTTCTAACCGGTTATGTTTACATAGCTGCAAAGTTGTATCCACATAAGTACTATGAATATTACATGTGCTATATACAATGGAGTTATTGCATATACTTTTTATTTATATAGGTATGTTTCTTTATGAGTAATGGACGGTGAAAGTAGAATAAAAATAGAGTTTATTTTTCTTTTATTTCGCGAAGTAAAACTGGTATTAATAAAGTGATTATCCGGATTTTATATTATGTTTAAAATTGCCGTACTAAAAATATTTTTATACAAAAACAAGCTGTATCGCGCGGTGTTACTCGCATGTTTACGTTCCCGTGGGAATTTGGGGATAATATTAATAATGATATATACGCTAAAAAACCATTCGTCGACACAAATATAATAATTCGAAACAGATCACAGTGGCGTGCAATTGGAGAGGCCAATGTCCAGCAATGGACAAGTATGGGCTGATGATGATAATAATTCGAACCAATAGTTCCTGAGATTAGCGCGTTCAAACAAACAAACCTTTCAGCTTTATAATATTAGTATAGATAATGATTACACTGTATAGATCGATAAGGAAAGAAAATGAATACCTATATTTCGTTCAATCAGTCATTTGATTGATTGAGATAATTTATGTAGTTGCCAGCTGTCCCGGCTAACATTTATTCTGCTATAATGAGTTGCCTTTGTACCTCGTGTATTGGGAGAAATATAAATGGTAGATGCATAAAAAATAGATAGTAGCCGATTCTCAGACCTACAGAATACGGATATCAAATTTGGTAAAAATTGCTAAAAAAAAGTTAGGGCTTAGGTGGTTGCGGGCTTCATCATCATTTTCCTGGCCTTATCCCACACTAGGTGGGGTCGGCGCAACATGTTTCTTTTCGCCATTCATCTCTGTCATTCCTCATCTCTGCAGTTACACCTTTCACGCACATATCATTTTTCACACAGTCCATCCATACCTTCTTTGGCCTCCCTCTTCCCTTGTGGTTGCGGGCTTGTCCCTGAAATAAAAAAAAAGTCCGTGACTGTACATCTGACAGGCTATCAAACAGACAAAGTGCATTATCGTTTGAAAATACCAAACGCGTCTGTGTTTCCTGCGCAGTACAGTCTGAAGGTCTTCAAGTCACTGGGGTGAATAGGTACCTAATGAACAAGTGTGCTCCATAGTAGACCACATCGCTGCTTAACATCAGGCAGGATGGTGATGAAACGCTTGTTCATAGTGATAAAAAAAACAATGCAAGGCGAATCCATTGCAAACCTTGCTAAAAGTCAATAGCACCAACCATGTTTACCTTATGACTAGTTTTATTTGAAATCGCTTGCATTGATTCACAATAAAATATTGATATCTTTTGCACAAATTAAGCTGAGCCAGTATTGCGTGGAATGTTAAATTCTTCAGGGTTCAAGTTACGTTGGTGCGTCGATTTTGCGCTTTCTAGAAAGAAAATACATTTGCATCAATACAAGGCCAGTATGTTCCAGATCAAAGCTGGTTGGTTTAGATATTTTCAGATGCACGTTGCTCCGTCTCGTGAGCGAATTCGTTCTGACCGCGAAAGATGTCGATAAATGCCGCCACAGGCGTAGCTATAATTTATATTACTAGCTGAGCCGGCAAACGTTGTTTTACCAGCATACATTATTAACTGTCATATCTTTTTATTGACAAACATGAAACAATTTTTTAACGAAGACGGTCACTAAAAAAATCTTAATAATAAACAAGCGAGGGTTAATTTTAAATTTTTTGTCGGTTCGATTCCCAATCATGTGTTTCTTTTTAAAAATAAAGGAATGTTTCCTTTCAGTAAAATGAGCTAACTAAAGGATTTAAAGCAGTTCCCCTCCTGTGTATTAAAGAAACCCCTATGATAATCCGTTGCGTAGTTTTAAAGATATAAGCATACATAGGAACAGACGGCGAAAGGCGACTTTGTTTAGTACTATTGTATTGATGATATATTTTTGATAATATAATATAATCTTCAAAGAATCTCCGGAGCTTTGACGGCGGAAACTGTGTGGATCTATGTATGTATTTCTATGACTTTATGACCATTGACTTAACCCTGAACATAACCCTTCCTTGCATCACGATGGAAATTTCAATCACAACATTTTACTCACATACTCACATCAAAAGTGTCTAGGGATCAAGAACATTTTTGGCTCTAAAAAAATAGAATTCATTTAAATCAAATCTAATCTTCTGGATTGGTCTCCTACCTAATTGCCCATGCCTGTATCAATGACTTATCACCACATTTTGAATAAATTATGAATGAATCCAGTTTTTGTAAAATATATTCTTGATTGCAATCTTCTAGAATGTACTTGATCCCTAGACACTTTTGATGTGTGTAATTTGTTATTTTCGATGTTAAATATACTTCGTGACGTGAAAAGTACTCGAAACCGGAGGTCATGTATGAAACGATGTATGAATGTAGACGAAGCGAAAGGGGTATGTCAGGACCGTGACAAATGGAGATATTCTGTAGTCTCTGCCTACCCCTCTGGGAGACAGGCGTGAAGTGTATGTATGTATATACTTCGAAAATTAAAAAAATGTATCAAGGAACATAGGGACGTACTTAATTCGTGGTCAGTTTTTAATTTTAAAAAATAATAAGAACTTTTTCCTCATTTTTTCATTTGTCTCTAACAAAATGTTAATTATTGCGTTGTTTTCGCATGAAGTAAAACAATAATGCAAAGAAGGGTTAAATCCCTTGTGTAATCGCTTGCTAAACCCTGATCATTACATACATCTCGTGATATATTATATAATAAATTATAATATACGTCTGTAACTCATAAATTAAAATGTGTAAATAACAATAATACTGTCATCGTAAATAAATAACAAACTACCAGTAGGTATGCAAGTGTGATACCGAATATACGTACAAAAATAAAACCTCAACCTTTTCAACTCGAGCATTAAAAAAATATCACATTCGATAATTCAAATAAAAAAGAAAGACGATTTGAATGTCGAACGTAGCTGTTCTTTTTTTTTTCAGTAAAAAGTTTTTCCTCTTTTATCGTAGATATCATATCACACCATTTGAAACCAAAACATGCACGTGAAAGTAAGGCGAGTTTCTTCTCCGTGTAGGTAAAATGCTTCATTCGCTTATCGGGTGACGTAAATTGACCTTTTTTATGAGAGAGGCGTATAAACATTAATGGCTGCGTTTCCGCTATTGCTTTCTGATACGAACCATTCATAAAATAAACCTTGCGATATCGGAGGCTGTGTTGCTATGCCTGCTTTTTTTGTATGACTATATTTCATTTATGCATTTTACGTTTTTCGTTTCCACATGACTTGCAGAGCTATTAAATACGTACAATATTCAGGGAGCTGACACCAAACCGCCTAAGATATCTTGTGTTATACACACATCAAAA
Organism: Conopomorpha cramerella; assembly: GCA_012932125.1. NCBI lineage: Eukaryota > Metazoa > Arthropoda > Insecta > Lepidoptera > Gracillariidae > Conopomorpha > Conopomorpha cramerella. The sequence continues at coordinate 6,991 of SJJU01004754.1, forward strand.
GTGTCTAGGGATCAAGTACTTTAGAAGATTGCAATCAAGAATATATTTTACAAAAACTGAATTCATTCATAATTTATTCAAAATGTGGTGATAAGTCATTGATACAGGCATGGGGAATTAGGTAGGAGACCAATCCAGAAGATTAGATTTAAATAAATTAGATTTTTTTTAGATCTAATAATGTTCTTGATCCCTAGACACTTTTGATGTGTTAACGTGCCATTGACTACTTTTAGGTAAGTCAGCGATGTGCCAGAGACAAAAAAGTAGAGAGCACCCGAAATGGACGTGTTATGTATAAACGAATGACCAAAAAGCAAATAAATAAATATTTTACAACAAATATACAGATTGCCTTCACCCTATGTTAAGTAGCTATAGCACTTCTGTTATGGAATTCAGACCACGAAATATAATTACTTAAATACATTTTTTTTATTTTTAATACATACTTATATAAATAAATAAAGAAGTAAATAACGATCGGAGTTACATAGATATATGATGTGTATGATTGTTATGTATATACGTATACACAAATAAAACATACATTCAGAAATGCTGCAGACATATTACATAGGTATTGCAAGCACGAATCGAACCGGCACCCCACGTTTTAGAAGCCGGTGCACTGACCGCATAGCTTTCAATACCTCTAATCAAAAAGGAAATAAAACTTCAATTACAATGATTATTGTGATTGTTTGACAAAGTTTCTCTAAGAAGTTTACCTTTTAGACGATATCTTGTTTACAAGCACATGAAAAGAAATGTGTATATAAACTTTAAGCTCGACAATAAATAGGTAACTCGATACTTTCGATATCTCCGGTTACAATAAAACGTCGAATTTTTTTTTCTTTATTGGACAGAATACAGAAATATACTAGAAATTACAACTATGGTAAACATGTGTTTAAAAAATAAGCATATTTACTTGAAGACCTGTCACTAGGACATTACATATTATCAGCTTAGGTGTTAACAATTAATTGTACACAAGAATACACGAATAAGAATAATTTTAAGAATACATGACTAGGAATTAGACTGGTGACAAGATTGTCGGGTTTCGACGGAACACCAGCGCTGCAGGTAACTGTGGCATTATGCTGAGTCGGGACCCTTTTACTAGCGTGAGAGCTGGCACACGCTCAGTGATAACCACTGCTAGTTCATACATAATTTCTTTTTGTTCTTGTTTGTTGTTGTGCCATTTTATGTTTTTGCTTGTTGTTTTAATTGTATTTCTTTTATAATTTTGGTGTGTTAGTTCTTAAGTTAGTAAATAAATATATAATATACAATACAATACGATACAATACAATTGTGGGCAACCGTCTTAGAGTTGTTAGAGTTGGGGAGAAAGAGAGAGAATAAATTCAAACATTTTTGCACATTTATCACTTTTATTGTAATGTGAACTGTGATTGTCATTACAATAAGGTTCAAATTCGTGCAATTACACGGCGATGTCGTATCACAACTGTTTCTAACTCTACGATATTATATCGAATGACCTGAGAATTGCAGTCTAACACGGCATCGCCGCCATCCCGCCCCAGCATATCCACCGAATTAAAATCAAAAAGAAAAACGCTAATGCTCGTCTGTCAGTCACCAGCTCAAATTCGTCTTAAGGAAAATATCATGTTTTCACTGCACTAGTTTTATTCCTGTTATTTGCTTGTCAAACTAATTCTTGGCTATTTGTCTCCGCAGCTGGGATGCCTTTTACACATGTTTTGACAAGGCAGTTTAAAAGTGAATACGAACTCGGGGGAAAAATATACGCGAGATTTCTAAATAATGCTGACTGGCGTTATTAATCTTATTATGTGTTGAGAAAATTAACATATCAAGAAACATGTTGGACATTATAATTATTGATATAAACAGCTGGCAGGTGACAGCGTTTAAATTGTTTATAAGTTTAATGAAGAAAAAAAAACACCGACTCTAATCAGTAACGTATTAAAACTTTTGCATTTTTCTCATGGAGAGTCAGAGCTAGACCAAATTTCAAATAAAATAAGAATCATCAAAATCGGTTCACCCAGTCGAAAGTTATAAAGTAACGAAATTTAAAAAAAAAATTTTTTTCGTTATGCGGGTTTCAACACGCAACGTACGTTTGCTGCTACGATACCAGAGGGATGCAACTGGCAAAGAGTAGTTAACTTTGGTCCCTGGTTGTACTGGGCCTGTACCAATGGGTACCTTATTCATCAGAGGTAAGGTACGCAAAGCTTTGCGTGATGAAACCGGCATAACTTCAAAAAAAAAATTTTAAAAGTCTCGAACCCGCGTATTGTCGGCTATAGATCCAAGTACATTAGGAAGACTTACACTACAGCAAGCAGCTCTAGCACGCGCGTCACTAAAGACACGACATACAACACACGCGCTGTGATTGGCTGCTACCTATGTCACACCTCGTGTGACTCAGCTTGTTTCAACCAATCGCAGTGCCTGCTATGTCTTGACATTTATTTCTCGGAGCGCTATGCTAGGGGGGTAGAAGTTGCGAGAAATCGTTTTAAATATGAATATGAATAAATAAATATTTTTACAACAACACACACATTGCCTTCATATGTTAAGTGGCTAAAGCACTTGTGTTGTGGAAAACGAAATATACTAAAAAACATTACACCTAGACACGTCCAACAAGTACTTAAAAGCTCATCACCTAAGAACCTGTCAGCGGTGGGAATCGAACCCACGACCCTACGGTATAGAGACAGACACGCTGACCACTACATCAACGGGCCCAACACTCAGAAAAAGTACTCGCAAGTTTAACAATTACATAATGTATTTATTTACATTATTTTTGTTAATGTGAAACGCATTTATTAAATGTAAATCGAAATTAAATAATAATCATGCGCACGAGCACGCAGTCACGTCCGCCAATGAGCTTAGAGGTCTCCGAAGAGAAAAAAAAACAGTGGTACCTACGAGACCAATAATAGCTTACTCGATAAGGAATAGGACCAGTGTAAGCTGAGCTATATAATATAAGGTGACACACTAAAAGATAGATCGGAGAAAACTTTGCATAGGAAAATAATATGTTTCTATTTACATTATAAATATTATAATTATCTTAAGCAATCTCTTTCAAAATTTGTAAACATGTGCTTGTTTTAGTAGTAGAACAGCTAACAGTATGAAAATAACAAAAACCAGTGGACGCCCCGCGATTTCACCCGCGTTATTCACACAAAATATCGACACTAGTGTAGTCCTCTGTCTGTTACAGAATAAGGGACTTAGTTTCCGTCTCCTAGCAACATGCTTTATGTAATTTTATAACAAACTAGTGGACGCCCCGCGATTTCATTCGCGAAGTTTAATAGTACCTGCATCCCAAATTTCAAGCGTCTACCTCGAGCTGTTTAGATTTTTCATACAAAAGAAATTTCCCGTTTATTCCCGTTCCCGTGGGAATATCAGGAATTCCTTTCTTAGTGCACCCCTATGGTACCTAAGCTACGTCCGTACCAAATTGCAAGTGTCTCCGTGTCGCCGTTTGGGCAGTGCGTTGATATGTCAGTCAGTCAGTCAGTCAGCTTTTCCTTTTATATATTAAGATAGATGTACACCGACGGTATAATACGCAATATATCAAATTCTCGTGAAAAATCCGGGATGAAATATAGACATAGACGTAACTTTATTCTCGATAAACAAATACAACATACACAATAAGATAACAAAAAAAAAGAAAGAAAAGAAGTAATAATAATAACAAAATTTCTATAAATAATTGTAGCAGGATACCACTGAATGCATGCTGTAGTTGTCCAACGAAAATGAGCCCACGGCTCAGCATGATGTCACAGCATATGGCCTATATTCCGAATTACACACATCAAAAGTGTCTAGGGATCAAGTACATGGTAAAAGATTGCAATCAATATTTTTGTTTTTTTTTTTTCTTTAGCCCGTTTTTGTGTCCCACGGCTGGGCAAAGGCCTCCCTCTGTTTCCTCCACTCCTCTCGATTTTGAGCCACCTGTTGCCACCCCGGTTCATATAATATATTTTACAAAAACTGAATTCATTCATAATTTATTCAAAATGTGGTGATATGGGGAATTTAGTAGGAGACCAATCCAGAAGATTAGATTAGATTTAAATAAATTAGATTTTTTTTTAGAGCTAAAAATGTTCTTGATCCCTAGACACTTTTGATGTGTGTATAAGCTGTAATATTGTCGCGTAATATAATAACAAGATAATAATAATAGCGTCTGTGATCTAGTTGGTCGGATCCTTGACTTGTAACCGGGAGGTCGCGGGTTCGAGTCCGGCTACTGGACGCGTACCAATGGGACTCAACGCTTGTACGTTCCCAAAGCGGAGTAGGCAGAGGAGCTAGCTAAAGCAAATGCCCACGGTTCACCAAGCGTATTTAACCCAACGTGACGGGGGGTGTGTCATCACGATGTTATCCTTCACCGTACGAGCGTTGCGTTGCGTACATAGGCTCTGAAAAAGAGTCCCATTGGTCACACGTCCAGTAGCCGGACTCGAACCCGGGACCTCCCGGTTACAAGTCAAGTATCCGACCAACTGGACCACAGACGCTACTACAGCTCTAGCTTTAGCAGTCATATCGGATAAATAAGTAAAAACGTAATACCAAAACGAGTGGTAGACAGAGTCACTTACGACCTATTCGCGGTCACAGGGCCACACTAGTACTTACCTACCCTAAAAATGTTGTTTTTTTACATACAGTTAATTTGGGCGCAGGAAGAGAGAAGAGAGAGAGAGAGAGCGTGGCCCGTGGTTTCTGTTTTAGATAAGGGTAAAAATGAAGTAATTAATTGGTAATTATATTATATTATTTACATATTTCCGTGTTGTGTGAGGGCGTTTACGTTTCAATGCACCGTTTTTATACCCGTTGGTGTAGTGGTCAGCATTGTCTGTCTCTATTCCGTAGGGATCGGTGGGTTTCGAATCCCACCCCGCTGAAATAGTGGTGGTGGTATTTAGGTGATGAAGTTTTAAAATACGTTGTCGGGTGTAATCTGAGTGTTTAATTTATAATATAAATTATGTATTAGTTTATATCTAAAACTGTTTTAAGATAGCTTTTTAAAAGTAAAAAATTAAATACACTTCACGCCTTTAATCCCAAAGAGGGACTTACTAAAGCAAATGCCCACGGTTCACGCGCGCGTATTTAACCCAACGTGACAGGGGGTGAGCCCATCGCCGTTATAGGTTCACACACCTTGTGGTGTGCGGGTTTCATCACGATGTTGTCCTTCACCGTACGAGCGTTGCGTTGCGGACATAGGCTCTGATAAAGAGTCCCATTGGTACACGTCCAGTAGCCGGACTCGAACCCGAGACCTCCCGGTTACAAGTCAAGGATCCGACCAACTGGACCACAGACGCTCTTGATTAAATATATAAGAAGCTTAAATCTATGTACCTATAGTTACCTGCAGTAGTATACCTTTGTACCTCGGGGCGACTTAAGGCATATCAAACCTATGTTCCTCCAAAGGGATAGTTCACGCAAGTTGAAGTAAGAATATCCATACTACGTATGGTTAGAGTACATAAATAGAAATAACAAAAATAACACAAGCTATTGTGTGAAAATCCCCGATGACTCAGTGGTGTAACATGTTTGCATACAATGAACAGTCGCAGGTTCATTGCCTGAACAATGTACCTACCAACATTTTATAAAGGTAGTTCTAACCAGCACTGACCCGGTTTCGATTTTGTATAGTTTAGATTGATTTTATTTATCGTTTTACACCTACATGCAGTGACCACGCCCTCCGTGAGTCACACGAGGTTCAGAGGTTGAAATAGACAATACACTAAGTGTGTGTTGACTTATGCATACCAGAAGGTGTGTAGAACTCACTTCGATGCTAAAAGTCACGTGTTGAACTAGCTGTGATTATCTATACTTCTATACTAATATTATAAAGCTGAAGAGTTTATTTGAACGCGTTAATCTCAGGAACTACTGGTTCGAATAAAAAAAATATTTATATATATATAAATACACTTCACGCCTTTTAATCCCAAAGCGGGGTAGGCAGAGACACTTGCTAAAGCAAATGCCCACGGTTCACCAAGCGTATTTAACCCAACGTGACAGGGGGTGAGCCCATCGCCGTTATTGGGTTTACACACCTCGTGGTGTGCGGGCTTCATCACGATGTTGTCCTTCACCGTAAGAGCGTTGCGTTGTGTACATAGGCTCTGATACCCTCACACTTCCATCCATTTACATTTTAGAAAAAGTTAAATTAGTCAGTGTACTGTTCTACTTCAAACTAACATTCCCTCTACTTCGTACCTACATTTAAGTTCCTACCAGTGAATATTAGATTTTATGTAATACACAACTGTAAATATTTAATATTGTTAAAATGTATAATTATTTTTTTATAACACTGTTACGTAATGTAAGTTACAAAAATTATATGTTAATGTTGCTGTGCCCTACAGGGTCCACGATTGTACCTCAACTGTATTTAAGACCTTTTAACACATTGTGGAAAAGCAATAAATATTGAGTATTGAGTAAATAGACTATAATCTACATTTTCGACGAGACCGCGTTATATCCCTGCCTGCGCAAATCACTGAGCTATTTAAAAAACATTTTCAGGTCAAATCTCAGTTGGGTGCGCAGGCATTCACAACGGTGAGCAGAGAGCGCAAAACAGATTCACTTGTCAGGGTCACAGCTAGAGACATAGATTTGGTTGTAAAGGGAATGACGCGTGGAAAATCGCCTGGGCATGACTCTCTTAGTATTGAACACTTACAATATGCAGGTTTTCATCTGCCCAGAGTACTTGCCATGCTTCTTTCCTTTTGTATTGGGCATGCGTACCTGCCTGAGGACATGATGAAGACCCTGGTGGTACCAATAGTGAAAAATAGAACTGGGGATAATTCTGATGTACATAACTACAGACCTATCTCGTTGGCTACGATAATGGCGAAAGTGATGGACAGTGTGCTTGATAAACAACTGGATAAACATCTATCACTTCATGACGCCCAATTTGGGTTTAGATCTGGACTTTCAACCGAAACAGCTATCCTATGTCTCAAGCACACTGTTCGATACTACACAGTCAGGAAAACACCCGTATACGCTTGTTTTCTTGACCTTTCTAAAGCCTTCGATCTGGTGTCTTACAATGTGCTGTGGAAGAAGTTGTATGAGGACACTACACTTCCGGATGAGTGCATTGAAGTTTTCAAATACTGGTACGGCCACCAAAATAACGTGGTAAGGTGGGATGGCGCGCTCTCGGAACCGTATGGACTAGAATGCGGGGTGAGGCAGGGTGGCCTGACTTCCCCTAAGCTGTTTTGCCTATATATTAATAGGTTAATAGAGGGTCTCAGTGGCGCCATGGTTGGCTGTTCTATAGATGGCAAAATAGTTAACAACATCAACTACGCCGATGACATGGGGCTGCTGTGTCCTTCGATATGCGCCTTGAAGAAATTGTTGGGCATCTGCGAGCGATATGTGGAGGCCCATGGTCTCAGGTATAATGGCAGTAAGAGCGAGTTGCTAGTGTTTAAGGCTGGTACTAAATATTACCCCATTATACCACAAGTAACGCTCGGGGGCACTCCTCTTAAAGTGGTATCGAAATTCAAGTACCTGGGGCACTGGGTTACTGAGACGCTCGCAGATGATATGGACATAGAGCGGGAGCGGAGGGCGTTGGCAGTCAGGAGTAATATGCTGGTCCGTAGGTTTGCGCGATGCACAACAAGTGTAAAATTAACCTTGTTTAGGGCTTACTGCCAATCTTTTTACAGGGGGTTTCGTTTGGCTCCCCGAGTAGGAGTAGCTTGTAAACCTGCAAAAGGCCTGTGGAACGTTCTCGCGCGTTTCAATATCATAATCGGGGTTCTCTCAACACTCACATTCCCCGGGAGGAAGACAATGACAGTACTGCCCTGAGATTGAATTAGTGCTTTCTTACTCTTCAATCAAATGGTTCGTTTCAAAGTCTTTTATTCTAACTTTCAAGTAAGACCCTATAAAATAATTCTTGGGACACAGAGACTAGTCCTTTAACTGTCTGGTTCCAGTTATAATAGCCTGCTTAGCGAAGAGGAGATTGTTTCATAAAAGAGGCGGAAAAAAGTCCAAATTGGGAGATGCTTCCGTCACGAAAGTGCAGTTGATACAACAACCTCAACTGAAATAATCATGCCGTCAGGGCCACCATTATTCATTATACTATTTCTGTCCTCCTCAACAAGGGAAACCAAAACCATTTATTCTATGACTTGCAATAAAAAACTGACCTTAGAATAAAAAACAGTTAGTGAGATATGATGGAAGTAGAGAACAATATTTTCTGTTCTTAACTATGTAGCAGGTAAGGTTCATTTGATTTGTTTTAAAAAATAAAATAAATACACTTCACGCCTTTAATCCCAAAGAGGGGTAGGCCAGAGGCACTTGCTAAAGCAAGTACCCACGGTTCACCGAGCGTATTTAACCCAACGTGACAGGGGGTGAGCCCATCGCCGTTATAGGGATCACACACCTTGCGGTGTGCGGGTTTCATCACGATGTTGTCCTTCACCGTACGAGCGTTGCGTTGCGTACATAGGCTGTGAAAAAGAGTCCCATTGGTACACGTCCAGTAGCCGGACTCGAACCGGGGACCTCCCGGTTACAAGTCAAGTGTCCGACCAACTGGACCACAGACGCTATTTCGTAGACTTTTTTTTTAATGGAATTTTTCAGGTCAAAGTCTTCCCGATATTCAAAGTAACTTTAAGTTATCGTAGTTAAATATTAATGAAAAGTAAACCTTTTTATACAGATGAACGTTCAATTTCATTAAAATCCAATATTTTACGAATAGTAGGTAGAGTTGATACTTATTTCCACAACATAGGGTACAAATTAAGAAAACTATTGATATAAAAGCGTATTAGATAGTGTTCTAGTGTGAAGAGGTATTCCTTATTTATGGGTCATTGTTGACAATATATCATGTTGAGCGACAATTACTTTATCGAGCAAATTAACTCTCATTTGACATGTTTATAAATACTTAATTGAATGATAGCTGACATTCTTTTGTCGTATGATACTTTTGTTCATTACTCGTGGTAATTAATTTAATTTGTGAAATCCAGGTTACACACACATTTCATCGTTGTACATATTATATGCCTTCTCTGTTTATTTTATGTGTTGTGGAAAGGAGAGAAAAGTGAATTATGACATGATGTCTTTACGACACTTCACTCTTTACAATAAGTTCATTAGATATTGTCAAATATACTTGGAAATCTAATTTCTAATTTATTTTACCTGCTGTATTCAGAACTACATGACTTACTGAATTACTGACGTACAACTATTATTGTAGACGAGCACTTGAGCAGTCTTGAAACTGGGTTGTCCAAAAAAGATGCCAATCCAAAACATTACACAAGTCCGTCTTATATTTTTCAAAATCAAACTTTTTGAAGAACTTGAGTTGAATGCTATTGTAATAGCATTCAACTCAAGTTCTTCAAAAAGTTCTCGTTCGCTCTCTAACTCGATCACATTTCTTCATTGATTCATTACTTTGTACCACGTCCTATTAACTTATTTATTTCGCTATTCTCCATTCTTATCGATATATCGTTTCAAACAATTTAATGTTAGCTTCGAGTCATTAAAGATAGCAAAATTGGTGCAGGTAGGTGAAGGAACTTTTCGCTTTAATCAAAGTTCGTATTTTGAAGACAAATTAACTTAATGGTATTTAGTAGTGTTCGTCATCTCACCCGCGTTTATTCCCATCCCGTGGGAATATCCTATGGGGATTTATTAAAAGGTTAACCTGGTTCAACAAACTAAAATGAGACATTTTCCAATTTAATACACGTGGTGGTTCAAATGCTCGTACCTAAACTACAGTTCGGTCATGAATGTTCATTCAAATAGATAAATTACACATGTTCCGCCGCACAACGATATAAGTTAGTTATTAGGAATTTATGATAAAACATGGACTTCACAACGTATTTATAATTTGGCATTGATCCGCCCATATCGTAATATAACTGAACGTCAACTTCGATTTCGCCACGCAATTTTGGAAAGTGCGACATTTCCATAATAAAACAATGCACTGTTCGTTGTACGCCCGTGTCTTTTTGAAGCACAAATTCTAAGCAAGAAATCGTCGCCCAGCCGTTCGAGCTGAGGTTTTTGAAATTTGGCACGCAGGTTCTTTTATAGGCGTAAGGTTCCGCCAAAAACGGATGATAGGTATATAATATCTTTTATAGAAATTCCTGGAAAAAACTAAATTTACACGGATGAAATCGCGGAGCGTCCACTATCAATATATCATATTATAAAACAAAGTAGCTTCCCGCTGTCTGTCCATATGTACGCTCATATCTTTAAAACTACCCAAGAGATTTTTCATAGAGTGATTTCAGTGGAAGATCCATATGTATTTTACACGCATAATATAGTAGATAGCCATTTAGTATAAGCACTGCATTCGTGCGAAGCCGGGGCGATCCGCTAGTTGTTAACATAAGTGAAAAGCGAACATGCAAATTCAATCGAGTGCCATAAGAAATATTGCTCATCACGGCCGGGCGGGCGGCGCTCCGTGCGGACGATATCTCAATTGCGGTTCTTTTTTTTCCCACAGCGCCATCGGGCCAACGTCGGCAATTACTTTCTAACGAACTTTTTTCTGTAAAAATTACCTACTTATTTGCCATTTCTATGTCATGGTATTCATGGGTATCTAGATTGTGAGATCGTTTTCTATTCTTTTGTATGTGCTATGTGTACGGATGTAGGTAGTGATATTTTGCATACTACGTATCTAGTCTATTTACATGTAGGGTCTGCCATGATGAAACTGGTCTAGCACTTTTTATAACACTTCATGTGCTCTACCTGAAACGCAATAGGTGGGGCAGAGTTAGCAATTGCTTTGATTGTGACAAGCTTAAAATGCATAACCGTTAATGTGTCGAATTGACTGCTTAATTAAATTTTAACCTTACGGTGATAGAGCAGATTTTTGGCCGACTGTACACGTCCGTAACCCTTCGCGGAGTGGACAGAACTTTTGAAGACATAGTGTGGATTTATTATTAGTTCTTAACAGAAGAATAAAAAATATGTAGAGGCTATCTCAAGATCATTTTAACATTGATAGAAATACAACTAGCATACGAGTTACATTTCTTCCACTAAACGGCGTAAAAGTATTTATCAGGCTAAAACTGGCCAGAGGCACAGTATCTCCGACTGTACACCATGAGGTATAGGTATAGACGTGAGTTTATGTGTATATTATTTGATCGTGTTTGTGGCGCGCCTTTGGATAATCCTATGCCCGTTAGTGTACGTCACTGGGCTATTATGTATTTTCAATACTTGTAGGATAACAAATCGACGAGAGTAAGCAAAATAAAATAAATAATAAAGGCTAGACTCACACGATGTCGGGTTTATACTCTCGCGAGACATATAAAATCGAAAGTTTTATGGTACTATGATTGTCTGTGGTCCAGTTGGTCGGATACTTGACTTGTAACGGTCGCGGGTTCGAGTCCGGCTACTGGGCGTGTACCAATGGGACTCTTATTCAGAGCCTATGTACGCAACGCAACGCTCGTACGGTGAAGGACAACATCGTGATGAAAACCGCACACAACAAGGTGTGTGAACCCTATAACGGCGATGGGCTCACCCCCTGTCACGTTGGGTTAAATGCGCTTGGTGAACCGTGGGCATTTGCTTAAGCAATGTGCCTCTGCCTACCCCGCTTTGGGATTTAAAGGCGGGAAGTGTATTTTTTTTTATAATGGTACTAGACATTTGCGAGTAAACACTCTCGATGTTTATATCTCGTGAGTCCCAGAACGCGCTACCGCATGTCGTGATACACATTCACACACATGCCATGAATGAAAGAACTTAGTTTGTCGAGACACAAAATAAAATATCGTATCTCGACGAAATAATCCTGCATGCCTGCGGTACACGTTCGCGTGGTAACTGTTTAATGGTCTGAAAAATTGCTTGCTAATTAGACAGTTATCTCGAAGGCAGAGTTTTAGAGTATCTGAGATTACATTATACAATTTAAATCTCGAATTCAACAGACACATAATGCAACTTACCCCAAAATTGATTTAAAGTTAACACGGTGTTCCTGTCTTGTTTTGTTTCGATGATAATAATTTCTATCACATTTGAGGTTTGAGCTAGTTCATTATAATTTGAGTTAAAAGTGTGATAGAGACAGTTATATCTTGTTGATAGGTACAGTCCCACATAGCGTGATGGTCTCGACGTAAATTCTAATGTACATTAAGGAAAGGATGAATTAATTTACTTTTTATTGCATACTGTACATTACAAATGTAAAAAATTACAATGGAAAAATTGCACAAGGCGACCTTATCGCTCATTGCGATTTCTTCCAGGTAACCTAATTTCATTTTCAACATTATCATTATTTTTCTTCATGTAAACCACTCTGTGAAGGCGTGCATAGAAATATGTCTACGCTTCTGTCGCGCGAGGTTCAAGCACTCCAAGAAAGACAGGACAAGATATACCAGCCGCTGCGATTGGTTGAAATAAGCTAAGTCGCACAATGTGTGACATGACATAGCAGCCAATCACAGCGCGTATTTGTTCTATGTCGTGTCTTACTTGACTCGCTTGCTAGACCTGCTGAGTGCATATTTGTTCGTGTCTTTCTGGATGCGCGTGTGATGCCTGCTGGTTCAGGCTAGCTAACCGGCGACCACTTAGTCTTAAATCGCAAACCGTACCGAGACCACACCGGTTCCTACAAAAAAAATCTATAGATAAATAAATAAATATGCCGGGACATTTTTACACACGGTCACCTGACCCCAAACTAGGATACCCTGTACTATGGGTGCCAGAGACTGATAAAATTACATAAATACTATTAAATACATAATACATAAGATAAATAAAACACCCAGACGAACACAACAAATGCCTCAGCTCATCACTAAAGCAATATGTCCGTGGCGGGAATCGAACCCGCGTCCGTCGTCCTAGAGGCAGATGTCCTGACCACACTAGTCCATGCCGGCCGTCAATGATGGTGCTAATAGAGCTACTATTAAAACTAACATAAATTAAATTGTGCAGCAACACGACAAATACAAACGACCTGCCCCGAATAGGAAAGAAATTCTCAATAAAAAGAGCATTGCCGTAACGAATTGATCGCGTGAAACGCAAAAGAAAAGTGTATAAAATATTTGGAAGTCACGTCAGCATTGTTATTTTTATTAGATATTTTACGGTTCAATTGACTTAGTACAATATACTTTTTAGAAATTGGACGTCTATAGTTATCGTACAATATCTTCGTAGTTGAACAATGGCTGTCCAACCATGAAATAGCTGTAATGGAATGTTCAATATTTGAACTGTGTGTAGAGTCAAGTATGCTAAGTTCTTTATTATCACAACGATCTATTAGTGTTCTCTCAATAAAGATTTTTATCGTACCTATAGCTAGATGTTACACTCTGTTAATTATTCTATTTAAATACCATCGGTATTATCTTTAAGTGACTTGTTGCTTAGTTGTCGGGTACTTGGACTAGCAATTGGAAGGTTGTGGATTCGATTCCTACTTGTACTAGGTGTCTATTTCAAAGCCTATGTTCGATATGAAAAGCTCCTATGGTAAAAGCAAACATCTTGACTAATATTAAAAGTTTAAAACGGGTATTATAACGCGAAAATTAACCAAAGTTTACCTTAGTAATGTTCGTGCTATAATGCCCGTTTTAAACTTTTAATATCATGTCAGTGTGCGTTTCCTTAAAAAATGATTTTGACGAATCTCGTATACCATACTGTGTGTGAACGCTATAACGGCGTGGGGCAATCACCCATTACGTTGGTATAAATACGTTTGGTGAACTGTCGTTGGAATTCGTTTGCACACCGCATTGGAATTCATTCTACATAATCATCAGCCCATATTTTTCCACTGCTGGACATAGGCCTCTCCAATTGCACGCCACTGTGGTCTGTTTTCGGCTTCTCGCATCCAACTTTTGCCAGCCATTTTGAGTATATCATCAGTCCCCTTTGCCTGAGGGCGTCCTACACTCCGTTTGCCGAGACGCGGTCTCCACTCGAGAACTCGTTTTCCCCAACGGTCATCGGTTCTACGGCTATTCATTGTACATTCTTACTGTATTCAGTACAATTTATATAGATTCGAGACGCCGCAATGGATCGATCCACCAGCGGATCAAATAGCAAGCTCAGGTTCACTGTGATCCGTAATTTGTCTGAGTGGATGCTGTAATACTAGCTTTTCATTTTTGAGCACGCTGAGAAACTGGAGTAGGTTGTCTTAGATGATGGAACGATGTAATATATTTAAGTATCGTAGGCTCCACTGCTGGATCACTGATGACACTGAATATGAATTATTTTCAAAATGTTTTCGGTCGTTATGCTTTAAAGCATAAATGCAGTCTTCCTGTGGCCACGAGCGGCATGGGCCAAGGGCAAACAAATAAACCTTACAAACGTACCGAACCAAAACTAAAAAATCAAAATGCTATTCTACAAGCCTTCATTTTGAACAGAATGGTCAAATAATTTTGTTTTTTTTTTTCGTTCTATGTAGGGCAGGAATCAATCTGTCATTTTTTATTTTAGGTACAATACATATATCTAGCCGACAACAATTTTATAAACAGTTTCTCTATATTTATCTAGTTTCAGCATTGTGATTCCAGTGCGGAGTTGCCTACTCCATAATCATCATCATCATCATCAGCCCATACATGTCCACTGCTGGACATAGGCCTCTCCAATTGCACGCCACTGTGATCTGTTTTCGTGCACTCCATAATATCCAACTTAAATAATATCTACAGTTTGTCCATGTATTTCAGCAATGCTAGGGCAGGGCTACAGTCCGGGAGTGGTGACGGACGTGGTTCGTGAGATACGAGATGCCGCGCGCCTGCGTGAGGAGGCCATGTTCGCCAGAGTACGCGCCATGTTGCACGACAGGACTGACGTGAGTGTCAATCATTAACTGTTAACTCATCCTACCTTCAATCTAAAAGTGCAGAGATGAAATTGAAGTGTGAGTTTGTGATACATCGTGGACTTATAGGTACACTATGAATTATGTAAATCGTTTTCAGCTGTTCAAAATTATTTTTATAGAAGAATAATAAAATATCGAACCCCACGGTCTCAGTCGGCTTTTCCGTTTTCTCTGAATACCTATTTGAGCGTAAAAAAAAGAAACTACAAGGTGTAGTAGCTGTTCATTATCTTATCCTAATTATGAGGAATTACCGAATCGTACCGGCCAACATTTTATTTTTAAATGATTATTTATTTAAACGTTACGCTTCTATGTCACACCATGCGTCATTTACCCTGTTCAGCTCCAGTTTTCAAGCCATTTTGTGAATAAGTGGCGTCTCTTCTGTTCGATCGAGATTCCTCGCTCCAATCAAGTGAATCAGCGAAGTAATTGGCTGTGCGTTTCAATAATTGCTTTTGGCTAAACGTTTCTCATCTGTGCCACTATTCGAGTGTCAATCACGTCACGCATCAACAATGACTTGTCATCATTATCGGTTTTGACTAAAGTTTCATCAATGAAAACTACTTTTTTTTTTAGTTGTGAATGAGTTGACTCGTTCCACGCTTTTTTTCTTGTTATCCGTAATGACATTTTACTGATGGTTGAGCATAAATTGAGTGACTTATGTATTTGGATAAGTAATATTGACGGCCGGGTTTGACTAGTGGTATTGATGCAAGATTTTTACATAAGTAGCACGCGTTCGAAAGTGGTTGTTGTTAGATTTAACATTGCGTTAAATTATAAGAAATATTATTTTTATCAGTTCTGGGTACATACTCTGAGAAATAATATACATTCATCATACACATCATCAGCCATATGACTTCCACTGCTGGACGAGGGTCTCCCCCAATAATTTCCATGATCATTTGGAGGGAAATGCCAATAACCGCCACGCTTGGCAGGCGGGTTGGTGATCGCAATGGTATTGTTGCTTAACTCACAGATAGCGCTGCTGCCCGGCCTCTCTCCTCTGGAGAGTTCCCTGGGGTGGTGACACATGTATTCTATTCGAATTATTTAGGTTTGTTATGTACCTAAATAAAGTGTATTTCTTTTAAACTCATTTCATCATTAACACATTGGCGGACAGTAAAATAGACACAATAGATGTTTAATTGTACATACATACATACACTTCACGCCTGTCTCCCAGAGGGGTAGGCAGAGACTACAGATCTCCATTTGTCACGGTCCTGACATACCCCTTTCGCTTCATCTACATTCATACATCTTTTCATTCATGACCTCCGGTTTCAAGTACTTTTCACGCCACCTTCGGCCAGGACATCACCAATCTGGTCTGTATATGTCCTTCTGGGGCGACCTCTACTCACCCGGCCCATTACATCACCCATATATATCTCTTTCGTCAATCGACTTTATCCATTCTCTCCATATGCCCAAACCACCGAAGCATGCCCTTTTCAATCTTGGCCACTACGTCTTCCTTCAAACCGTCGTTTTATTGTTATGACGCCTGTAGGCGTTTACTGTCTGGGAAAGAGTTAATGAGTGAATGACATATTTAGACTCGTAAACTAGAAGGTTATTTATGAAATGTTGGAAGTCTTTATGCGATTATTTTGGCCATTGCCTTATTACCAATATTGCAACGTACACACCTGAATTTCGCTAATGTTCTGAGCACACCAATTGGTATTAAGGACGTCAGTTTATTTTCATATGTATGCAGCACAGAGTTTTTTCTTTTTATTACAACACTAACAAAACGTTAGCTTTTCTTATACCACGTTATACGTCGACTTCATGAATAATTTATTGCACTCGTTATAAGTGTAATAGGAGCGGATTGACCAATATCAATTATGTAGTGTTGTTTGTTATTTTTTAAGTAATATATACATACATATACTAGTCATGCCCCTGTGGCGTTACCAGCCGTTTATCCCGTTCCCGTGGTAAAATATAGCCTATGCATTATTCCGATGTGTAAGCTATATTATTGCAAAAATTAAATGAAATCTGTTTAGTAGTTTTTGCGTGTAAGACTAACAAATATTTAAACTTTGTGTTTGTAATATTAATAGAATTCTTACATTCACGTCCATTATCCTGAAGGGGGTGGACAGACCCCTTTAAGGTATTATGATAAACCGTAGGCCACTTTTAGACCGGCATTTGTGAATTTTTCTATGTTGAAAGAACGGTAGTGCAATTTTTCGTCTCATGGGGTCACAAATATTGCAGAGTTCTTTAGCAAGTAAACTAGGAAAGTGGCAGCTAATACGTGTACTAGAAAAGTACAGACGGAAGTAAAACTGGGACTTTTGCCTTAGGCAAGCAAAACGTTACAACCACAACACGGTTACTGGGGTATTTATAAAGAACAGCGCCACTGCACTTCTAGTAAAGCTTAGAGTAGCTTGTCTTAGTGTATGCCAAATAAGGACAGATTTTTCTTTGTTAAGGTGTCGACTAGTTAATGAACATGTCGCCGGACAGAACCAAGGTTGCGAAAAGGATGCACCGACCTTAATATGTATGCTATAAGACATATTATGCAATGTATTGTTGTAAATTAACACAATTTAATAGTGAATTTTTTGTTGATTTAAATTCTTTATTTTTTTAACCGACTTCAAAAGAGAGGAGGTTCTCAATTCGTCGGTATTTTTTTTTATGTTTCATTATCATCATCATTCCGCTGCCATTATCCCACACTAGGCGGTGTTGGCGCAACATGTTTCCTTTCGCCATTGATCTCTGTCAATCCTCATCTCTGCAGTTACTTTTACACCTTTCGCACATTCCATCCATACCTTCTTTGGTCTCCCTCTTCCATTATACCATCCACATTCATTCTCAAAACTTGATTGGGTGAAGCGATTTGGATGATTCTTTTTTAAGCTGATGATTCCAGTTTGGTCCCATTAAAATTTGCCCGGTTTTTTGCCTTGAAAGATATATTTTTAATAAGAACATGGTTTGATTGTTTCCATTTGGACACTCGTCGAATTAACACGATGGTAAGGAAGATTTTTTTCTATGTACCACTCACACTTAGTCTTATTTTTCGAATGTAAAATGCCAAATCACTTGCAAAGAAACATTAGTTTTAATGACGTACAGCACACTTATCTGTTCTAATTGTTTTGCTGAACACATTGTCTGATGTGCAAAACATTCCGGCAAACAATAGACACACGGCTCAGCACGGCTGCAGTGGCATTAGAGAAGATTTACAAACGGAAACTAAATAGCTAGTTGTAATACAGTATTGTTTAGTTGGGCATTAGAATGAACGACGGAAGAGCTTAAGAAACCGTAAATATTTGCATAAGCGCGTGAAGCAAAATTTCCACTTGTGATTTTTGCGTCATTTCCCGTTTTCCGCAAGCGTGATCTTCGTCATATTACAATCAAATCGGCTGAACAACATGCTGATCTATGATTGGCTAAGCAACTGCCTTAAGTCAATTGCAGTTTGTATTAAGTAATTCGAGCACTATATCAAATTTATTGCGCTTGTTCAGTCTTAGCCACTCTCCAATTCATTACAGAAGAAGAACAAGTGTCTCTCTCCCATCTTTCCTAGAGAAAGAAAAGGACGAACAAAGTACTGTTGTTTAATAAGGTCTTATTATATAGAACAAAAGTGAACTACCCCATTACAGACCGGCTCAAAGTTAACTCACTACGCGAGCCAATATTGTATAAAGCAATCGCCGGTTTGCTTCCCAAAGCCACGATGGATAAGAACAACACTGCATCGTATTACTGACTCTCACCTTATGCTGCCATACCCGGTGTCGTGGCCTTTATCCAGGCCTTATTTTGAACTTGACACGACAGTGACAACAAATAACCGACAAAACTAGGAAATGAGATGACGTGAATGATAATAATAAAACCTCCAATTTGACCTAATTCCTGGTATTTTCCTAGTTACTATAACCGAGTATTAAACCCTCTCACAACGACAAGGGGCTATGATTTCATGATGAGGTTCATTGACTTCTGTCTTTGTAAAGGTAAATTATTTCGTTCACTGTCTTTTCGCTTTCTGTTCTGTTATTTCTTTATTTCTCATCTGGGTGCAAAATAAAATTTTAGAAATCTGACGTTCGAGACAAGGTAACAAGCAATCAATTATCTAATTATTTTCCAACTACCAATTCAAGTATTACACGTTGAAAATTAAATGATTTTACTGTGGTAATATAATTTAGATACTTATCCTTTATCACTATGCGATATGAATTTGCATAATCGACCTTGTTATGTTTGCCCTCTCTGCAGACTTATCAAAGCCGATACCGTTACAGAAAGATGTCAAATTTCTCGTAACTTTTGTAAGTTGTTTATAATTAATAGTGAACAGTGTTCTTCCGATTCAAGTATTGCGCTTATGACCTCTGCCATGACTTGAAAGAAGGAAAGAAAGATCACAGAAGAAACATAACAAATTGGAAATTAAAGAAAACATAATATAGACGAACTAGTTGACCCGGCAAACGTTTTTTTGCCAATAAGGTACATTATTAACAGTGTTCCTCTCCCATTATATACATGTAGTATAATAATAAACCTTCCTCCAGAATAACTTTATCTACTAAAGTATTGTTATCATTCATTGTCATCAGTCAACTCCTATTCATGTATTCCTAATTGTTAACACCTAAAGCTGATAAAATGAAATGTCCTAGCGACAGCTCCTCAAGGAAATATTATTATAATTTTTATAAACATGTTCAGCATAATTAATTGTAATTACACACATAATTAATTCTAGTATTTTGTCCAATAACGAAATTAAAGTGAATAAAAAAAAATATGCATCAAAACCCGTGCCTTGTTGTAAAAATCTAAGCATAAATACAGACAACGGGAGGCGACTTTGGTTTATACTATGTGTTGATGAATCAGACACACATAGCCAGCAAAATATTAGTTAATATACATAACAGGATGCTACCTAGCTACCTACATAGAGGTTAGCTAAAAACCAAACGCGTTCTTCCGTGTCCTACATATGTAGTTGCACGAGCGGATTTACTTGAAAACGGAAAAGTTGACCTTGGACCGTGAAAATTTGAATTCTGTATATAACTATTTTACATACCTACGTTCAAAGTAATTATGATAAGTTTTGTCCGTTCTTGCGCACGCGCATTTAATACTAGGTAATACTCGGATTGCTCAAGTGAGGTGAGCGATGCGGCCGGCCAAGCTAGCTAGTTTATTTGGGTTGACAACCTCAGTGGCGGCGATTGCAAACATTCCAAATGTACGTAATTACCTATATGGACACACACAATTAGATAGTATAACTATACTGTAAAAAAAAAACTCTGAGAAATGGTCTTATGGACCAACAACGTTGGACTCGTCAATATGAACAGCTTTTACTATGGCGACAATGCGGTGAAGGAAAAATGTTTTTATAAGACTATTGCTTGGGCTCTTTTTACACTCAGTATAAAGCCACTTTCATATTATCCCACTACCTAATGTTAGCAATGCTGCTGAAATTCTGTTTGGATGTATGAATGTTTGTTACCCTTTCACGCGGTAGCTACTGAAAAGATTTTAATGTAACTTTACAATAATATTTGTAACTTATGCAACGGAATAACGCATATGCTATAAAATTTGATCCCTTGCGGTGTTACCCATCGCCGGGGTACAGCGTAAGTTAGTACAGCGTAACTTATATAGATATATCAAACGAGTTCTCGAGTGGAGATCGCGTCTCGGCATTCGGAGTGTATGACACCCTCGGGCAAGGTGGAATGATGATATGCGCAACGTGGCTGGCAGAAGAGAGCCGAAAACAAATCACAGTGGCGTGCAATTGGAGAGAGAGTCTTAGTAGACTGGACATAGTCCAGCAGTGGACAAATATGGCCTGATGATGATGATGATGAAATGAATATATACTTTACCTACATACAACTTCATCACCATCATCAGCCCAAATTTATCTATAGGGCATTTTTGTCTATAAGGCATTAGGGACATAGGTCTCTCCAATTGCACGCCATTATGATCTGTTTTCAGCTGCTATCTGACAAGAATAAGCATCTTTATGTCATGTAATTCAATATCTGATATACGTGCCGTCATACTTCCAACACTCTAGGGATTAATGACGTGGATTTCTTATATATGTCTCGTCTTACTTGACTTTTGTTATTGCAATTCCCTAACGTAATTCACGACCTTGCGTATTTAATATATGGGTATGATTAAATATATAGAGTACTTAGAGTATAATTAAATAAGTGTTTTACAACAACACACACATTGTCTTCATCCCGTGTTAAGTAACTAAAGCGCTTGTGTTATGGAATTCAGACAACGAAAGGTACTTGCTTAAATATTTCTTTTTCTTTTAAATACATAAATCAAACACCCAGTCATAACCGATAAGTACTTAAAAACTCATCACCTTAATACCTGTCAGCAGTGAGAATCGAACCCACGACACATGCCGACAACAACACCAACGAGCCCGTCAATCAGTAGTGTAAGAACATTAACAAAAGGATAGTATTTAAACGTGCATCAAAAAAGTCTAACCTAACCTAACTAAAATGCTGACTTAGCGACAAAATTACTGATTTGGTCTTCTAATTGCCATTCTGATGATAACTTTGGCTTTTTAGGTGTGCAAGTTAGTAATTTTGATGTACAGTTTATTATTTTCCTTAACAAAACTGTAAAACAACTGATACCACACCGATGATTGTCTCAGTTCGACTTCCTTTACCTTTTAGACGTACATTTCTGACACTCCAGCGCTTTAACCGTAAATATAATTTGGCAGCAGACATTTCCCCTTTGGCCGTCGGCCAGGTATCCCGAGACTTGGGTTCGATGACTTCCACACTAAAAGATTTTATGCTTTTGATTGAAAAACATTGCGTTCCTCACGGTCACACGTTCCAATTGGTTTAGGTAGTCTAGACAACATTTTCAATAACAATGTATTTTCGTCGAACATTTATTACGAAATGAAATCTCGATGCGTTTACTTGGTTATTTCAACTACCTGGTTATTAAACAGAACACTATGTTAGTAAATATTTTAAAACCACCCACACCGCCACACACTGCCTTCATCCCATGTTCAGTAGCTAAAACACTTTTGGAATTATGGAATTATTAAAAATAATTACTTAAATACATTTTTATCCATACATAGTGCGTGTAAAAGGACCCTGCGCAATGGTCTTAGAAACGTTGAATAACTTTTACTATGGCGACAAAAGCGGAAATGAAATTTTTTTTTATTTTTTGTTGTTGTACATATTGACGAGACAACGTTTCTGAGACAATCTCTCGGTGTCCTTTTACACTCTCCTCCTACACACCTAGACATATTATAACAGCGATGGGTTCACTCCCTGTCACGTTGGCTTAAATACCTTCAAGCGTACTGTGGGCAGTTGCTTAGCAAGTGCCTCTGCTTACCCCGCTTTGTAATTAAAAGGCGTGATGGGAATTTCCTAGACTATTTCAAAATGTTAGAAAGAAGGATGAAAGGAAGTTGTCTGACTCTTTACATGAATATCCTTTACTATAGCAGTCAGAAACGTTTACCTTAACTAATGTCACAGCCAGATGAACGAAACATATACTTTAGCTCATAACTAAAACCTTATGTCGGAGACGAATCAGCGACCGTTTTCCTCAAGGGTACCTTAACTACTAGTCCATCTCATAACAACATCGTATCTACCTACAGTCTGAGTATCATCGTTAGACAGATATCTGTATTATTCTAATCTTAAATTAAACGCTGGATTAATATAGATTTTTTTTATCACTATGAACAAGCGTTTGACCACCATCCTGCCTGATGTTAAGCAGTTAGATAACGTTTATTCCATGCTTGGGTCATGTTTACATCGGTCTTGTCTTGGCAGATGTCAAACATGACATAACACTGCAGCGACCGTAGACAAGTCAAGATAGACACGACATAGAACAAATACGCGCTGTGATTGGCTGCTATGTCACACATCTTGCCACTTACCTTGTTTCAACCAATCGCAGTGCCTGGTATGTCTTGTACATGTCTTTCTTGGAGCGCTTTGTTAGGGAGGCTGATGTGACAATATCTAACGTCGTTAGATGAAGTATAAAGGTACTGATACACATGCTAGTTAGGGACATGCGTTTGCAGCGATTCCCTTAATATTATTCTTCTTATTACGAATAGAAGTTTTGAGATATGTGGCTTGTTGGTTACTTACCGTAATAACCCCAAAAGCATACCACTAAGTAGCATCTCTTACCCTTTATGAATTGTAGAAGGTGGCATTTTTTTTTAAAGATCACAATTACATACATGTCAGAAGATAAAACCCATTTGTATCATGAACAGCTACTTATTTGGTATCAATGTAAGTAATAGGTCGACTGAGCCTTGTAATCGATACTTACCCGCCGGCTTCGCTTTACCAACAATCGATCGCATTATCATATTACCGGCGAACACATTTGTGTCCCAACAAGCTGTGTTCCATATTCAAATGTGTCATAATATCCTTATTACATTTACAACCTGCCAGTACTCGTAGAGAACCCATTTACGAAACTATATAATATACAATAACTCAATTGTTTTGTTTTTCTTTTCATTTTCAGAACGGCCTTTCCATGAATGACACGAAATTTTCCGACCGAAGTCTAGACGACATAAAAGTGAGTACGCCACATTAACCTAGTTATTGTACAGTTATAATACTAAACTAGTTGTACTGTGTCGTTGATTGCAACAATATTTAGTTATAGTAGTTTCCGAAACATAATTCACGATCAGCGCCATCTGTGGAATATGTGCGGAACCTCTGTAGCTTTACCATCTTTTAAAGCAACGCACGTATCCTTTGTACGCGTTTCGGAACTTAGATAATATTGACAGTGTGCTGTACGTGCGGTAGATGGCGCTAGTTTTCGTAATTAGTGTTTTTAATTCCCGTTAAACACTTTTCTGCCTTTATTTAATGTACACATATAGCCGTCTTTTTTAGTGTACTAAATATCGGTATGGACATAAATACATGAGAAATTATGGAAAATTTCTACTTAATTTTATGTTGTTTTTATTACTGCATATTATGAAAATAGATTCATTTTCGCTGTGTAAACATTTTCATTCAAAACTTTATTTTTGAAAATCAGATTTTTCTAAAAGTTCTGTGATATTACGGCCGCAATACTTCTTACATCTGTAACTGTGATGTGTAATAAAAATATTTTGACAATGACAACATGGTTGCTGTTTGTTTATATTTTACCAAATAAAAATAAACTATTGTTCAGATGTATTTCGCGTTTGAGATACTGTTTTACATTTTATAAATTTTCTCAAGAAAAGTACTATAGTTGGAAAATTATAATAAATATGTATATAGTAAGGATTAAAGAAACGAAGGTATTATTATTTGAGGTCTACGGATTTTTTAAATATAATCAATTGCGTTTGTGTTTTTTTTATTCCAAGTTCAAATCGATAGATGTTAGACATGACCTAGAAAACTTCACGCCTCCATATACCATGTCCTCTATGTCTAAGAAATCGTCGCCTTTTTGCAATGCTACCGTTAGCTTTCATTATCATTATCAGCCACATGACGTCCACTGCTGGACGAGGGCCTCCCCGAATGATTCCCACAATAATTGGGGGCGAGGGGTGGCATGCCAATAATCACCACACTTGGCAGGCGGTTTGGCGATCGCAGTGGTGTTGTGGTTTAACTCACAAAGAGCGTTGCTGCCCGACCTCTGGAGAGTTCCTTCGGTCGCCTCTTACGACCCCCAAGACGGGAAAAGTTGGGCTAGGGTGGTGACACATGAATTCTATTCGCCGTAACCACACGGCTGTTTGATTTACTTATCTAAGAATCTAGAATATTTAGTAGTGAATTTAGTAGAGTTTCAGAAATAGGTTGGTGCGCCTACTATGTGACTAACTAAACCCTAATAAAAAGCAACCTAGGAGGTATCGTTGTCTCCAAAAGAAAAAGAAAAAAGAAAACAATAAAAGAGCGAGTCCAAAGACCAACGATCATAGAATAAAGTAGTTGCATCTCTTTTGTTTACAACTATCTTTGACAGATTGATTTTTTTAGAAAACTCCTCATTAGGGATTTTCGAAGTGAGTTTAAGGAAAGAATTCATATTTCTTACGTTCCTATGATCCATTTCACTTTTATAAATTAAAACGTGTTTGTCATATCCATCGAATTGTAATAGAAATAAAACCAGTTTCCTTCTGGCACCGACTCTACAACTACAAGGTCACTATAAAATTTGGCGCATGATAATACAAAACGTGGTTTTTCCTACGTAGCACCCGAAACAAAGAAACTTGCTAGATGTACCCCGACGATGTTACCCACAGTTTATTCTGTGGGCTAATTGATAAATAATATTCTTGTTATGGTTCCTAACAGATGCATGCTGTTCATAAAATAATGTCGAATATTGCAATACCCTAACAGGGTTCATGTCGGAACTCATTACTTGATTACTAAGATCTTAATATATTTTAAACATGAATGCAAGGTAAGGGGTAAGAGAAGAGTGAATGTGATGTACAATTGTTTTTTGCAAATATAAAGTTATCTTAGAAGATCCCTTCTTTTTAAGAGGTACCCACCATTTAGAAAGATTTTTATGTGATATTGACCATCAATATCTAATCATTTATTGATTAGTTTTAATGGTATAAAGTAGACTCGAATCATAAAGGCTACAGCCGTAACATATATTATTGCAAAGTTTTATTAAAATCTGTAGATATTGCGTAAAGTAAGAAATACTCAAACATTCGCGTTTATAATATTACTAGAGGTCCCGTCCCGGCTTAAAAGAAACCGCATTTAAAACCGTTGCGTAGTTTTAAAGATATAAACATATGTACGTAGAAACAAACAGCGGAAAGAAACTTTGTACTGTACTGAACATACTGTGTAGAGATTACGTTGGTGTTTTCCATCAGGATCATTGAGTCGGAAACAGCCAAAAACATTGTCGCTCGCATTCGAGTAGGTAAATTATATAAATAAGAAAAACCTTATGCGGAGCCTATTAGGGCATGTTTACACTGCATCTTCTTGGGTGGCCTCCGTGGAGATCTGTTCGCGCCTTTTAGGTACCCAACAAATGTTTATTTACTTTGGCGCGAACCGGCGAGGTGCGCGCGTCCCCGCCGCCATCTACCTTGACACGGGGCCGTGCCTGCGCTCCGGTGCTGCGGATTTCAACGCGACAGGACGACGAAAAAAAATAAAATAAAAATATCTGTTTTTATTTACAAGTGCTGACCAACGATGACAGGCGCAATATTGTTCCCTTTCACCGTTGTTTTCTTTTTAAAAACTCGAGATGGCATCCTTTGTGCGAATATCTTGTTTTGTGCTAAGTTGTCTGTCGTAATAGTGACAATATTTACGTGCGCTCGCGTTCGTAATCCTTGTTTGTACAGGAGTGGTGGAGACATGGCGACTATCATTTCCAGCTTAGATAGACAAATTAAATCGGTCTCAAATCTGTCCTTGCATTCCTGAACATATCTTAGCTCTTTAGGCCTTTTATGATAATCTATAATATAAAAATTAATCGCAAATTTCGCAATCGAAAATAGATCACAGTGGCGTGCAATTGGAGAGGCCTATGTCCAGCAGTGGACAAGTATAGGCTGATGATGATGATTGTTAGTAAGCGCATTACTCGACAACGCGTAAACCAACTTAGCCAATTCATTTTTTAATGTACGTTGAAGTCCAAGGATGGTTTTACAAGAAAAAAAAAATTCCTGGACTGTATTTCTTCCAATACACACGGTACAAAGGCGACCTTCCTACGGCAAAATAAATGTTTACCGAACAGCAGTGGCGTGCACTGGATTTTACGAGAAGGTAGGCAGTAATCCTCAAGGATTGACACCTATGTATAGGTAACTACTAGACTAACTACTAGATAGATAGGTACCTTTTTTTCGTAAAAACATTACGAAAAAAAGGTACCTATCTATCTACTCACCCACAAAACACAGGGCCTTCGTTAGCCTATGTCGTGAGTACAACAAAAGAAAAACTAGCAATAACTCTATTAATAGGTCGGGAAGCTACAATACTAAGGTAGGCAGTGTCTTTTTGCCTATATGGTGTGCACGCCACTGCCGAAAAGCTAGTTAAAAATATGTTTTAACTTGTTATAAGCAAGCGTGAACACTATCCTGCTTTGTGATGTATGAACATCGTATTTTTTATAAATACACACATCAAAAGTGTCTAGAGATTAATTACATTTTAGAAGATTGCAATCAAGAAAATATTTTACAAAAACTGAATTCATTCATAATTTATTCAAAATGTGGTGATAAGTCATTGATACAGGCATGAGGAATTAGGTAGAAGCCCAATCCAGAAGATTAGATTTGATTTAAATAAATTAGATTTTTTTAGAGCTAAAAATGTTCTTGATGTGTGTAGTTAGAAATATTTTTTTTAACTTGTTGTAAGCAAGCGTGATAAAAAAAAAAGATAACACTATCCTACCTTGTGATGTACGAGCATCGTATTTAATTTTGTATAAATAGTTAATAAAAAAATAAAAAATAAATACACTTCACGCCTTTAATCCCAAAGAGGGGTAGGCAGAGGCACTTGCTAAAGCCCCAAGTACCCACGGTTCACCAAGCGTATTTAACCCAACGTGACAGGGGGTGAGCCCATCGCCGTCATAGGGTTCACACACCTTGTGGTGTGCGGGTTTCATCACGATGTTGTCCGTACGAGCGTTGCGTTGCGTACATAGGCTCTGAAAAAGAGTCCCATTGTTACACGTCCAGTAGCCGGACTCGAACCCGGGACCTCCCGGTTACAAGTCAAGTATCCGACCAACTGGACCACAGACGCTCTACGTAGTTTAAAATACCTATATCTATTGTTTATCATCTCAGACCTGGGTCCCAATTCTGCTACCCTCTCGCGGTTATGCTAAGAACAACAGTGAAATATGAAAGTAACGAAATGAATGCACATCGTTTCCAGCTACGATGCCAGAGCGATGCAACTATTAGAGTGTTGCAACTATCATTTAGGCCCAAGCTGGAAACTACGATAGTAATCTTTAAACTTTACTGCGTGCGTTTCGATTTAATTCCACACTGTCTCCCCCCCGCGCCCTTGTCGCAACAGTTTAACAGCTTTCGTCGAATAATACTTACAAACTGTTGTACGGGATTATAAATTCACTAATATTGTGTAAGCGGGTCCTTTTGCATCGTTTCTTGGCGAGTTTTGTTGTTGGGGAGTTGAAATATCGTCGCACCAAACGGGGAGGGGGGCCTAAGTAAATATTGGCAGATGTAAGTGGTTGGTGCTGTATGCAACGGTGTGGCGCCACCCTAACGCACTGACGTCACCAGTTAGGGTACACTTTACAGCAATATTTCAATATGTATCTAGTAATAAAATAACTTGGCACGACATTTGCGTACTGTCTCTTCGAAGGCAGGTTCCAAGAGATAATGGCTATAGGATAGGTTTGTAGAGTATGTATTAATAGGATAACTTGGTCCCAAGTTTGCTTACTGTCCCTTTGAAACAAGGTTTCAAGAGATAATGGTTGTGTGATAGGTTTGTGGGGTAGTGCGCGGGCTGATAGACATGTACGTGATGGATTATATGAAAGCTGTTTGAATTTTACAGAATAAAATAATCCGCTTAGTACAAATATGTCTAAGAGTATGTATTCTAATTCACAGTCGGTGATGTTAGAATTAAAAGTGCTGGGGCCTGAATTGTTATATGTATATTTATGTACATTTAAATTATTTTAAAGAAAAAAAAACATTATCTACTACTCACCCTTTCGATTTTTTAAAGATCTCAATTTATTTCGCCTCCTTTTTTTAAGTATCTCTAAAAAGAATTGGTACCTAATATTTTTTTTTATTACCTTTCTCTTATGAAAACATGTTCACTTCTAGTATAGTAAATTTGACAATGCGGGGAAATAAAAAAAATGTTTTCATCTCCAAACAAAGTATCATCGTCCCAAGGCAGAAAATCCTATGTTTTTTAATTTTCAAAATCATTTCTTTACTATATATATTTACTAAAAAAATCAGTTTAGATAAGAAAAACTAATGCTACACTAGTCAAGTCGTAGCTATTCCCGCTAAAAGCATAGGTCCACAACCAAATTACTTTGTACCTAATCTGAATTTTATTTTGAACTACAAAATGTACTATTTGAGCATATATTATTATTACTACAACAATAATTTTCCTTAACCGTAACCGGATTTTACACTTCAATCAAAACTCGACTGTCAACATGAGCATATTTACCAGCGCATAACACATCATAAGGGTCAAGGTCCCTCGAACATACTCTCCATGTCGAACCAACCTCATTTAGATCCTTAGGTACATCAACGGCCTACAAAAAAGGGCAACCATTAAACCTTAAGACACACACACGACCCGTGAGATTTGCGTGGGAGTGTTGAGTATGACATTTGCGCTTTCCATTTACACGATCGACTCCTAAACCACTTGGACACACCACCGTTACATTTTCAACTCTATCCTGACATGCGTTACGGTACATTTTTCTATGCAACCGAGGCCCGAATGAATACTGCTCTTGGATACGTACGGTAGGTATGTGTAGTGAAGTTGTGTCCTTAACAACTTGATTGAGGTGCAAAAATATACGAAGCGCTTAACACAGAAGCTGTAACGTAGGGTTAAATGTCCTAATTGAGAAATTCCTCGTGAATCAGTCAGCGGCTTGTGGGCTGAGTTAGAGGGGCGAGAGGGGGAGGTGAGAGGGGGGGCACTGTCCACAGAGTAAATAGTGTGTATCTTAATATGTTTATAATTGCTCTGTTGCATGATGTACATAACATTGCCTACGGTTCGGTGGTATGAAACTTTCGTAATGTACTACGTGTTTTTTTATGAATTGATAATGATATTATGTCCTTTGTACACAGTCATATATGTAATTATTACTAAAATATGGAATCATGCGTAGAACTGTCAAGTATTTTTGAAGCTGAAGTGTTGTTCTTATAAATTTTGGAGTATAGAGCGCGGAATGAAACTATCTCTATTTAATATTTTCCCCACCAGCCAAAAGTGATTCATGTATTTTAAAATAATACTGAGTGCAAAAGGAGCTCGAGTAATGGTCTTAGAAACGTTGTTGGGTTCGAAAATATGTACTACTTTTACTATTGTGGCATTGCGGGGAAATGAAAAAGAAAAAATGGTCCATACGAAAAAGACTCTCTTCGACTTCTGCCTCGGGGATGACATTTTATATGGAGATGAAAATTCTTCTCTAGATCTTGCGAGATCTTTCAAGGAATCCACGAAGATGCAATCTTAATTTAAACTTCCGTGCACGCGTAACGTCAAAAAAACCAAGATGGCCGCCGCTGCCTTCGTCTCTGTAGAAATTAATGTAATTGTAGATGTACCTCTATACATAGTGTAAAAGAACCCCGAGCAATGGTCTTAGAAACGTTGTTGGGCTCGATGAACAACTTTTATTATGGCGACAATCTAACCAAGTAGGTGCCTAGTAAACTTATTTGTGACACATTTTTGTTGACAATATGCAGTTTTTTTATTGGGTAATAAATTTCGAAAATTCGCTATATTTTCATGGTTTAGTGAGGATAGATGCTACCTATAATGTCTGATAGATAGTTTAATAATATGTGACCAAAAACATGTAAGACCTTGTATGAATAAATAGATTTTGGTTTAGATCTAACAATAAATAATACTGCACCGGCAACCGCCAAGTTTGCGGGTTTCTTATCTAGTACGTATTTCAGAGCACACTGGAGCGAAACACAACCAACTATAGATTCCAGACGTACATTAATAGAGTTCAAAATTGGTTGCACATCGACTTTAGTGTAGCAAAGATAAGGTGATACAAGCGTATGTGAGTACATTATATTAGTACAGGTGTCAAGTTATACTGGTGGTCGACGTTGCAGTACTAAATATAATGTATGCAGACACACGCCGCGCTGACCGCAGGACTTTGCTGCGGCGGCGTCCATGTTGGCATGACTTCGTGGAACCCAGCCAATAGGATACAGGGTTCATGTCGAATTTAGGTTTATTAAAGTCTGGTACAGATTTCTGAATTTGTAGACACACCCTACATGATACAATAATTAGGATTTATATGTTTACTGGATGCGTTATGACGTTTCCTTAATTTCTAGCGATGATGATTTTTTTTTAATGCACAAGGCGTGAAATTTACTGATTTTTCACCTGTCGTATTTGACTTCTGTAATTTTGTTTGTTATGCTTTCACCCGTAAAATACGGAATTAATTCTGTCCAAACTTGATGGGGTGACGTAAACGTGGATTAGTCATCAGCTATATTTGATGTAGAAATGACAATCTCGACACAAGCTAAGCCTAGTTTAGTGTATAAGCGGTTTTAGTCAGTATAGTAGTGGGTCAAGTCTTATACTTTGGTAGTTGCTTCGCTCTGGTATCGTAGCGGAAAACACACATTGCTTTATTGACTTAAGTCCCAGATTATTAAAATGTTCTGTTTGTTGCAGAGTACCCTGCGAACCTCGGAGGCAGACAAGCGGCGTCTGCAGGAGCGCATGAACAAGCTGGAAGCTGAACTGAAAGCTTTAAAGCTCTCTAATGGGTGAGGATATAATTATTACTAATTTACTGAACTTAGGTATTGGCCATCATTTGGTTACCGAAATGTGCGATATTTTTATGGTACGTGGGTTGGATAGCTTTCATAGGTTCAGGTTCCCTTTGGTCGTAACTGCTCATATTAGAAACAACTAGATCAAGACTTGAGCAAAGTATACAACACATCATCATCATCATGATCAGCCCATACTTGTCCACTGCTGGACATGGGCCTCTCCAATTGCACGCCACTGTGATCTGTTTTCGGCTTCTCGCATCCAGCTTCTGTATATAACACGTTTTGTAATAATGCCCATGAAGCTGTAATATAACGCGAAACCGTCCCCAGCAGGTCGCAAGGCGGCTTAGACAACGGCTCCCACACCGGCAATGGACATGGTGTTGGTGCGGCGGAGGAAGGGGACGCGGAAAAGGCTCGTCTCCGCAAGGAGCTGGCGGACGCGCGACGCGCCAAGCAGGCTGCTGAAGAGCAGAGCTATAAGTAAGTTTAATTTCCTTATGCAGGTTAGAGTAAGAGTGTAAAAAAACTGTATAATTTTGTCCTAGTCTGTGATTCAGGTTAAAATGGGAGTACTTTGTTTGGAGTATTTCCGCCTGTTCCGTGAGTGAAATTATCTTTGATCAGTATATATATCCTTATATCTTGTAGACTCTTTTTAGAATATCTTTACCGTTATTGCTCTAAAAAGGAAAACATTAAGAACTTTCGTGTACTCTGGGGGAACAAGCGTACACGTACATTGTGATAACAATATTTTGGCGTATGGCTAATAAGTCTGGCAGCCAATTTAAGCCAATCCAATAAAAGTCCTTTTTTGATGAAAATACACTTCACGCCTTTTAATCCCAAAGCGGGATAGGCAAAGGCTTGCTAAGCAATATTGTATTTTTAACTCGACGGGAGGTGAGCCCATCGCCGTTACAGGGTTCACACAACTTGTGGTGTGCAGATTTCGTCACGATGTTGACTTTCACCATATGAGCGTTTGTTGCGTACATATTATGCTCTAAAAAAGAATCCCATTGGTATACGTCCAGTAGCCGGACTCAAACCCGTCACCCGATTACAAGTCAAGTATCCACCAACCCAACCAGCCTGTGGACCAACTGGACCACAGACGCTCAAATGCATACACGGATCGAAGTGAGCGACGAGAAACCACATGGCAATGTTCAGCAATCATGCGCCAAAAGATTTTTGCCGGCCTGTAGAGAGATTATTATATTTTAATGAAACTACTATGGACATTGTGTTAAGTGTTTAACATAATTAACACAAATGATACAATGTCCCAAATTGTTCCAGACTGGAGATGCTGGTGACCCAACTGCGCTCCAAGTTCCGCATACAGTCTTCCCCATCCGGGCCCGAGTCCCTGGCGGCGGAGTCCGAGTGTGAGACCGCGTCGAGTCGAGTACGCCGCACCAGCGTCAACTCCTCCACTAACTCCACGGTTGTGTTCGGTCCCGTCACGGACTTGTAGCGAACACTCGCCGCCGGTGTGGCGTGCACGCTCGTCAGGAACGTGCTCTGGTCGGCTTTCCGAGTTTGATAATATATTTTGTATTTTTTTTTTTGGTGTAAGTAGGTGTGTCGTCATGCGAGAGTCGCGGACGGATCTTTAAGTAGTGAGGTACTCAAGTCACAGACGAGAAGTTGTAGCGAGACTTACCCATTGTGGGGCGTGCGCATTAGCACGGAACATACTCTGGTCGGTATTGCGAGTTTGGCATTTTATTGGTGTAAGATTTGTTGTTGGTTATGTAAAAGTAGCGGCCGGATTATATTACTACGTATCATGGTCCTTTTGCATCTGATCCCCTAGCAAAGCGCTCCAAAAAAGAAATGACAAGACAGTGTGTTGCGATGCGTTGAAATGCGAAAAATCTCAGTCACAGTGCATTTTTTATTTTACGTTGCGTCTTTCTTGTTGCGCGTGCTAGG
>SJJU01004755.1:0-15415 GCA_012932125.1 Conopomorpha cramerella
AGCGACGTTCAGTCCGCGCGACGTGATGGGGGAGATGCGCGTGATGTACGAGTTCCTGACGGGCGGCGCCGACGCCGAGGACGTGCGCTACCTGCGGGCGGCCTACGAGGCGCTGCTGGCGGCCGACGCGCGCTACTGGCTCAACGACACGCACTGGGTCGACCACCCGCCCACTGACCTGAGGCACGCGCCGCCCAAGAAGAGGAATAAGCGCCATCACAACATTTATGAGGAGCTGCAGGTCACTTTTCGACATGTTATGGTTTTTTTTTAATGTTTTGACAGGTTATCTCAGCGCGATACTAATCAAACATAAGCTTTCAGCTGACCTTCGTTGTTTGCTCGACGTTTTGACACAGTTATTTAATTACAGTTTCTATAAAAAAAATCACAATAACATTTGAAACTTTATGAAAAGCAAGATATATTTAATGATGATATATACAAGGTGATCTGGAAATGCCACTTTCAATCCGATGTTTACGGTTTCTATACACTCTACTGGGTGTATCTCAACAATTGTCAATGTTCCGAAACGATAATTCAAATTCTAATATTTTATTGCCTTCATGTGCATACAATAGTTGTTAAGTTTATGGTAAAATGTTTCAACATGAAACCCTGCTAGCACTGCAACATCTTTAAAAATTCAACCTCCCCGTATAAGCTCCTTCACCTTGTGTAGTGAGGGTTAAATGGTTAGTACGCTGTTTTGCCAATATTACATTCTTAACAGTGTTTCTCTGCTATTATGTACATGTATTATGCATATAAACCGTCCGCAAGAATTACTCTATCGACTAAAGTATAGCGCATCAAAATCCGTTGCATAGTTTTAAAGATCTAAGCATACATAGGAACAGACAGCGGGATGAGCTTTAATTTTATACTATTTAGTGATACAATAAAGTGTTAATTAATTGAGGATGATGTGCAGGGCCACCGGTCGGGGTGCGCGCGCACGGAAGGGTTCTACAAGGTGGACGCGCGCGTGAAGGCCAAGTACAAGTACCACCACGGCCGCGAGGCCGACGCGGCCGACGCCGACGACCGCCTCAAGCAGGCCAGCAAGATGCAACTGCTGTCCCGAGAGGCGCGCTCCAACCAGCGCCGGTTGCTCACCGCTTTTGGTATGTCATACACTACGCTTTCTTTTCTACAACGTAAAATAACGTGACGTTATAATTTCCAGGCATTTGGAACGAACCCATTTCTAAAATAAAAACAGGCACTATTTGTGTCCCAAAATGACTTTGTGACACACTATTACATGATTTTCTTCGACGTGAACCCGTGTTCTTGGATTGCTACCGGGGCTATAGTGGTGCATATCTCGATTTATTATTCACCTTATTTGGATTTTTAGTGTATGACGAAAGTAACAATGCTAAGTATCATTAGTTTTTTCACTTTCTCGGATCTCGAAAATGTCGTCATTTGACTCGATTTTTTACAAGTTTTTGAGACAAGTATAGTAATATAATGTACAATATTTTATTTTAACATTACAGGCACTGACACCGACTCAGATTTGCTCAAGTTCAACCAGTTGAAGTTCCGTAAGAAGCAGCTGAAGTTCGCCAAGTCCGGTATCCACGACTGGGGACTGTTTGCGATGGTTTGTACCATTTTTCATAATTAGAACGTGGTGGTATAGTTTCGGGCACGCCATGGTGGAAGAAGTCATAATACTGATATTTGTGGAGGGTAGGTCCAGCTTCCAACTTCAGTGTGCTAACGTGATGATGGTGATAGTTTTGTAAAGATAAGATTAGGTGAAATTGTAACCTCGTCGTGTAATAGAGAAGAAAACGCGAAGCTGAATGTAGATGGCGCTTCTTACACTTGACCTTTATGCACCAATGAAAGTGAGTCGTACAAGTTAATTTGACAGACTCAATTTCTAGTGATAACAGATTAACCAAACAGGCGCCCTCGTCTCCTGAGAATGACCCGTACGTCGAGAGGCAGTTTGGGTTTGTGTGATGTTGGGCTTGTCCCTGATTATAATTAATCGTGTGTTTTTGTGTCAAACGAAATTAGCCATTATTAGTTCAGTTCTCTTTATTGGTGACATATCCAACAGGAGCCGATAGCGGCGGACGAGATGGTGATAGAGTACGTGGGTCAGATGGTGCGGCCCATAGTGGCGGACGTGCGCGAGGCACAGTACGAGGCCACGGGCATCGGCTCCTCCTACCTGTTCCGCATCGACCTCGACACCATCATCGACGCCACCAAGTGCGGCAACCTGGCTAGGTTCATCAATCATAGCTGCAATGTGAGTATCCACCTTTTTATGTTATTGTTCTACATACAACAAAAGTTAATTACTTTAACTACTTAGAAAATACATATAGAGCCTTGAAAATAGACACAGGGAATCTTGAAATTTATAGTATTTATAATTTATATTAACATATTCATACTTATTACAGTAATTTTCAGCAGTTTAACAACGAACCACGCTCTGCTAACATGTTGAAATAATACGAGAAGATAAAAGACGTGGATACTTCACAAACATATATTCCGTTGTTGACAATCGGACTGTAGTGATTTACGGGTGATCTCCTTGGCTTATTCTAACAAAATTCATCATCCATTGACTGCTTTTACTGTTCGACTGACGCCGCTGAACACTCACATCTTCTGGTTCTCAAAGAGAAGATCCCTTTAACTTGCAGTAATAGGAATTGTAAATGTGTTTCCTTTCCCAGCCAAACTGTTACGCGAAGATTATA
This sequence comes from Conopomorpha cramerella, assembly GCA_012932125.1. Classification (NCBI taxonomy): domain Eukaryota; kingdom Metazoa; phylum Arthropoda; class Insecta; order Lepidoptera; family Gracillariidae; genus Conopomorpha; species Conopomorpha cramerella. Next base: position 2,745 of record SJJU01004755.1, read on the forward strand.
ACGATCGAGTCGCAGAAGAAGATTGTGATATACTCGAAGCAGCCGATCGGCGTGGACGAGGAGATCACGTATGACTACAAGTTCCCGCTCGAGGACGAGAAGATACCCTGTCTGTGCGGCACACCGCAGTGCCGCGGGTTCCTTAATTAACTACTTCATTTTTTATTCTATTTACTTTATTTATTGCTATAGTCTGTTTTTGACATGGTGAAGAATTTACTTGACCCATAGAAAGAAGCACGATTGGTCAATCAATTACTCCGAGTTCACAAATTGCCTCACTTTATTGGGTCATACGGGTCAAGCGTACACAGCGACATCTACATTCAGCTTCGCGTTTTCTCACTTATAATCGTGATCGAGGTATCATTAGTATATTTATGTATGATTGACAGACAAAGATTTCCAAGTGCAATAGATACAGTACTTTTCATCGGTCGTTCTTAAAAAAACAGACTATAACTACTATTTTTTTAGTTTAACATTAACGGCCGTAGTCTCAAACGATTTTAAAATTAACAACTTTCCAAATTCAGTTTAAAGTTGGATATTATTGACATAAGCATAGCATAATACAAAACCACGTTTGAGAATTCAGCCTGTTTGTCGAGCCGTTCTCAAGACATTTGTGGGATTGCTTTAATAATATTTTTTTATATGTAAAAAATTACAATCATTCTTGTTAATTTTTGAGAATATTTCACAAAATTTTATGTAGGGCCCAAGAAATGTGCACCTAACGATTTTCCTATTATGAATGAATAACCTATTTTTGTTCCGTGACATGTCACTTTGCCACAAATGATAAGCTAAATATGCTGATAATTTGTGACATATCATTCATAGAATCATTCTTAGCGTCTGACACACAAATCGAGCTTTTCTTGGAACCCAATGTTATTGACAATCATACTACTTTTTAAATAGTATGCGTAAAATATCTATATTTATTCTCTGATACAGAAAATTTTCAGTTCGGGAAATGCACTTTGACATAACTGGAAACTAAACTATCCCAATATTCAATTAGTAATGAATACGAAATCTATTATAGTCACAAAATACCATGAGTTCCAAAGTGTATGTGTAATGTTCTTGGTTTGTGTTATGTTTTGAAAACAAACTGATACTTAGCTTTCTTTCAAAAGTGCACATTTAATGTTTTGCGGACAATTCAAAATATATGCGAAGCCGTTTCGATTCTAATTTTAGTATACCGAAAAGGAGAAATGTTGCTTTCTGTATTTTATATTTGTCGAATTTGATAACGGCATGTATTTATTTAAATTGGAATATATTTCTTCTGTGTAGAGACCCAAAATCTGAAATTTTCTATTGTAACAATGCATTACAGTGATTGACTTGTTTCTACGTTTTTATTTTATGGTGAAACGTAAATAATGACTCCATTATAAACATTTCTAGTACTTGGATCTCTAAACATGAAGAACGATGATTTCAGAATATATGTTGTGTCCCGTGTGATGCAGGGTGTGTGCTGCGCACGCGCACCTGCCTGTCGTGTGTTCTATAGGTGTAAATGTTCCGGTGCGAATCTGCGATTATGATTATGAACTCTTACTTGTATTATATTATACACCTTCGACTGACTTAAATATAAAAAAATAACCTTTAGGAAGTATGAAAAGTCAGAAAACGTAAGCTCTTTTTGTATATGTAATATTCATTTTGTACATTTAATAATTTGTGAATATAAATGATCTCTGCTGTTTGTCAGATTCGCGTAGTACATTTGTAAGTACATGAAGTTGTAACTATGTAGTTGATTGCGGGTCCCGGCAGACCACCGCGAGATCCTTCCGACTGCACCATGAATATCAAGTGTAAGTGTAAAATAAGAATTGTAAATAAATAATTCAACAATTTCTATGTCTGCTGTTTCATTTAATTTGGGATGATATTAAAATATATCAGAGGACTGGTGTATGGTAATGGTTTTTATTATATTTTAATATCTTAGAAAACTACTTTTTAAGTTTCGAAACCGGCGCAAACTTTCGATTTGCGAGTCAGGAAGTTTTACAGGAAGGCTCGTTTTATTAATACGGCACAGTCGGATTAGGCGATTAGGACAATTATACATAGGTAGGACTCAGCACGTGTTCATTGTAGCCAATAAAGATACAAATAAAATGTAGAAGTAATGTAGCATCTCAAAATCTGCGTCCGTCCGGCAGCCCTCACAGGTTTTTTGCTACTGAATTTGCGTTGGACTTGTAACTAAATAAAAATTTGCTTGTCTCTAGCCTACGGCGTCGAGGCAGGTCCCTGCAGTAGATTCTTGGCTACTAGGTCAACGTAGCTTACTTTGATTTTAGGAAAGCCGGTCGACAACGCCGTCCTTTTAGCAAAACTTGCTAGTTATTTACTAAATCGTAGGCAACTGGAATGGAAGTCTGTCTAAACTTGGTTGAATACAATTTGGGACCATCTTCAGTTTGTGCTGACGACACATGATCTGCCAGAAGTAGCCCAACATGTAGGTTGTCTTTAATTTGCGTAGGATTGGTGATGGTGATAAATGTTAAGCTGACAGCAAGAAGCTACAGGAGAATATACACGCATTTGTAAATTTGAGCAATACAACAGATTGTATTTTAACATTGAACGCGCAGTGCCTATATACGCGAAGTTGGTTTCTGAACGGAAGGCATGTAAAACTAGTAAGTTCTCTCTTAATCTGTCTTGACAAACATAAAGTAGCCACAACAGATATAAGAAAATTAACTTGTACCCACTAACGTGTCAAGAATGGAATAATTTCATCGAGACTTAGCTAGTGTTTTACAGAAGGTTTTTGGTGGGATTTCATGTCATTTTCTAGAGACGTATTGTACTATAACGACATCAAATTTAATATTTTTACTATTAGATTGATTGGGCTCTTGTGTTTTCTTATTAGTGTCACCAGGTACTCCATCCAGATCTTCGATTATCTTAGGTTTTATAGTTTTGTTAGGTTTTACGTGGCCATTAAACTCTAAGGGCCTTACCAATAATGGCGGAATTGCTATTTCGAAGATACACAAAGTTGAGCTTAACATGTCAGTTGTATGTCAAATACGGAATAACCAGTTCAAGTAGACCTGTAATCACCGTTGTATAAGTGACAACGCGTTTATTGGTAAGGCGGTAAGAGTTTATGGGAAGTGTTTAAGGAATGCGAAACTTCGTCTCCTTACTTTAGCTTAACTTCGGAACTAGATGGCCAGACTATATATCGCTATTATTCCGTAAAGAGGTACACAACTTTTTGGCAATGGCTTGTCCAGCAGTGGACGTCATGTGGCTGACGACGAATATGAAATTTTGTTGTACGAGACTGTTTTTAATCGATTTTGAACGTCTTACACTTACTAGGATACGAACCTGCTGCTCAATGCTTTTGCCTCTGTTACAAGACCTGCCCTGTACTTGATAGATGTTTCAAATATTAATTGTTGGATTATAACAGATCGGAATATCCGCTATTATCCCGCATAAAAATTGTATCTGAAACTGATGTCATATCAAAAAGAAAACAAGAAATTTATTAAAATTCATTTATTTGAATTAAAATTTGGAATGATAACAAAAACATATGAGAAAAGTAAAGAACATACACATTTAAACAAAGTGATGGCACAAAATATAAAATTGGAATCGTGATAATACATTTACAAAATAACGGGTAATATGAATACACGTTTAATAATTATAAATACAGGAATGTCAGAATGAATGAACTAATAAGGTGCTTAGAATTGACATCAATACAGCGGTATACTTAATAATCACGAGTAAATGAAGCTCTTAAATATAACTTGGCACCGCAATATAACGCGCATGCTTTTCATACGATCCCTAAAGAAGCAACTCTATAACAGGCACAAATATATTTTTCTCTTGAAAATTAAAAATCGGTAATTTTAACACACGCCGTTATCCGTTTCATATCCTCTTACCAACTATCAATAGATTTATTTAAATCACTCTCTAGCTATACATAACACAAGTTAATACATTTTGCAGTCCGATAAGTAGAATTTTCGATAAAATCTTGATCCCTTAGTCCCATTTCGTAGGCACGGAAAAGAATGGACCAATTTCGTAGAACTCTCCGCAAAGTTCGGAATCAATTTCGAAATGTACCTCCCAAAACCAGCTAGGAAATGGGACTAAGCCGTTTTGAGTAAAAACCTACTAGTGTGGGTATCTGCCACTAAACATAAATAAGTAAAGAAATATACTAGTAACACTGACACATATAAAAACATAAGCCGAAAAACAATCTCTATGTAATCAGTCGACCTAGGTACAGTTTCACACTGCGTAAAATACACAACAATTAAGGAGAAATAAATACTGCTACTAGTAGCCGAGTCAGGTTTTCTATAGCATTAATTTCCTAAAAAGCTAAGATCACTTCAATTGTCTGTCCATGAAAAAGAATATGCCAGACAGAATGCAGATACTTTGGTTGTGTGCGTTTAGGCTTAGGGGTAGTTAAAATTAGCTGGACGAGCGCGAGAAAAATAAAAAAAAAATACTCCATACAAAGAGTACATATTATTTTTAAAAACACAAGCCAATTGCAAAATTCCTTCCGTTATAACGTACCAAATATGATTTTACTTGGCAATAACGCCAAAAATAGTGCCCAAAAATTTTATTCATAATATTACTTACACCCATTTATAAAACGCATAGTGCCAGTAGCTTTGGTTATCCGTTGCGTGTTTTCTGACATGTAGAAAATGTTACAATGAAGCTTGGGCCCAGGAAATAACGTTCATTTTCATGCAGCACCGGACTATTGACACTAGGGGTCATAAAGGATGTCTAGGTGTGATTAGTGGCGGCACCTGGTGGTCGGCGCTGGGAATTAACTGGCGCCGACTTGCAACACGTTGAAGCATATCTCGCAAACTCGCTGCGGCTTGTTCTGGCCGAACTTCAGTATGGGCACGTCCTGGCTGGAGCACTTGTTGCACAGCATGCGGCCGCAGTGACGGCTGTCAAAATAAGGGACATAGTTGTAGCAAATTCATACAAAGTGGTAAACAACTGCCCGGTAAGTTTACATTTCGTTTTTAGTTTTTGGAATATAGTATCATATGTTTGGTATCATGGGCTGGGTGACTTCTCCATTCTCTCTCGAATATAGCTGATAATGATTTCTCCAATAATGATGAATTGATGTTCGTTAGTATCGCTAAAACTCGAGAAAGGCTGGACCGATTTGGCAAATGTTGGTCTTGAATTACACGTGGGAGCCCAGGGAAGGTGTATTTCTTCCAATACACGGGGTATAAAAGCGACTTCCTATGGTAAAACAAATGTTTGCTAGTAGCTGATATTTTTAATTCAACTTTGTATGATAGTTAAATGGATTAACGTCCATAAGGGTCGATAATATCTTATTTGGGTTCTTGAACAAATTCTGTGTGCAAATAGAAGATGGTCTAGCCACTAAATCTATTTCGCAACTAGAATGTACATGTCCTATCACTTAGCTAGTTTTACAGCTAAGCAGGTAAGCACAGACCCCTTTCACGGCTCTAACCAGCTCCCCTAAAGAAAGAAACTATAAAACACAACCCGTTACGAATCGGTGTAACAAGCGAAATCGCTCTATGCATAACATAACAGCAAACTCACAGCACGTATAAATTTTATGTCATATCAAGCGCGTAATATTCCTTCAGCATTTTAATAAGAAATTGTCTACTCCGTTGCGACGATTCAATGTGCAACTTTCTTTGACGTTTTTCTGAGAGATTTTCGGGGGGAGAACTGTCATTACACTGTCAATCTTTGTTTGGAAAGTATGACAGTAATGACAGTTAACGAAAATCTGCCAGAAAAATTTCAAAGAAAATTCCCCATTGAACATAAAAACATTTAGATAGGCAATTGATGACATGAATGGATGAAGGTGTTATGTCGCATTTTTGGATTTTGGCTGTTTTCAGCGCGAATGAAGGTGTTAAGTACAAAGGAATATCCATAACCTTTAAAACAACTACATTAAGAGCTATTTTTGTAGTTACATAATCAATGAATATATATTTTGTCATATCTTCAAATGTCTAACTGAAACTCTGAAGTCGATTTTCTCGAAATCAGAATTCTGCGACATAACACCTTCATCCATTCATGTCTTCAATTTGTACTGTAATAGGGTGTCAATCAAATGACAGAAGGTTGGCACAGACCAGTGGTGTTTCCGCATGGTGATGGTGAAGCGGGTCCCGCACTCCTGGCACAGCTCGCCGCTCTCGGCCCACGGCGCCTCGCCCGGCAGCGCGTCCAGCAGTCGGTGCAGCAGCTGACGTGTCGCCACCTGAGTAGTTCACGCTCGATTATGCCGACATACTATTTATTTATTTACATACTAGCTGTCTTAGCAAACATTTGTTTTGCCATAGAAAGTAGCTTTTTTACACCGTGTATGGTAAGAAATACATCTTTTAAACCTTCCCTGGACTTCCACGTCTAATTCAAGACCAAAATTACCCCAATCAGTTTAGCCGTTCTCGAGTTTTGGCGAGACTAACGAACAGCAATTCATTTTTATATATAAGAAGAAGATGCTACTTACTAGACAAACTACACTTAGTTAAAACTAGACTTACTTAGCTAAAATAATTAGTTTCTTTTCACTGTAACCCTAAGTGTCCACTGGCCCAACTGTACAAGATAATGTCATGTTTGACACATAAAAATGTACGAATGATTATGATAATGATGATTATACCGTATTACGCGATCTGACCATATCACTAGGTCCAGTGGGGGGTGAGTGGATTAATTGAAAGAAATGAAATATCCGGTATTATTTTCCTTTGTTAAAAGCACTATATAGTTTACATAAGGCAAGTAATTTCCGGTTTCGATTTTATTGTATTTAAGGTAAGAGTAAGATAAAGGAGCCGTCTAAACTTTAAAGGCAGATTTACGCAATCTAGTGATTTTCTATCAAACGTCATGATAATATTTAAATACCTACCAACCTAGCGAAAGTCACAAAAACTGGTCAATCATCATCAGCCCATGCTTATCCACTGCTGGACATAGGCCTCTCCAATTGCAGTTTTTTGCCAGGGTCGTGACATGTGGACGTCTACGTCTCTCTCCCTCTGGGAATCGGGCTATACATATGTATTGTATGTGGTCACTGGAAAACATGGTAGGGTGGAAGAGGTAGGAGAGGAGGCACGCACCGGGTAGTTGAAGATGGAGACGCCGTCCTTGTTCTCGTGCGCGAGACAGGCGCCGGCGCGCACCAGCACGCGGCACGCGGCGCCCTGACCGTTCATGTACGCCAGCAGCAGCGGCGTGTTGCCCTGCACACAATATAGAGGTGTACTATATAACCCGGTCACATTATCTAGAGACCACGCTGGAATGCGAACCTCTCGTTCCGTTCTCCTTTCACCTCCCTGCGCTCGCCCCGGCGCTTGTTTTGCGCACCATCTCAGAGCGCTGATGCGACGTGACGTCATCGACGCCAGGTCTCGACATAATGTGACCGTGTTATATATAGTTCATTCGTTTTTTAAATATACTTGAAAACTGTGCACAAAATCTTAGGGACCACAAGGACCCTTCGGTCACATGTAGCAATGTAATATCGTAAACAATATATATATGAAGCTGAATACAGATGGCGCTTCGTACGCTTGAACCATAAGCGGCACAGAGTGGTTAGCCGATTTAAAGACGGCGGACCTACGTCGCGCCAGAGGAAGGTACCAGACCGAGCTTTATTGCGCACTTAAGTCCAGTGCCATATAAACATATTAGTACTACAGAGTACTAATTTGTTTATATACAGGGTGGAAAAAAGTTATGGGCACTGGAGGGGAACTGCTTTAAATCCTTTAGTTAGCTCATTTTACTGAAAGGAAACATTGCTTTATTTTTTAAAAGAAACAAAACTGCATTAAAACATTTTTTTTAATTTAGCTAGTATCAACCAGGAATCGAACCAACGAAAAATTAAAAATTAACCCAAAAAAGCAAAATTTAAAAAATGTTTTAATGCAGTTTTGTTTCATAAAAATAAAGGAATGTTTCCTTTCAGTAAAATGAGCTAACTAAAGGATTTAAATCAGTTTCCCTCCAAGGCCCATAACTGACTGCATTTTTGCATGTACCCTCAATTTGTCATTATAATAGTCCTGTAGAAATAAGCATTTGGGACACTGCCAGGTTACCTGCAGATCCGTCTTGTTGATGGGGTAGTCAGGCATGAACTCGAGGAACAGCTCACAGATCGCGGCCGCGTTGTCCTTCTTGCAAAGACACACCTCGTGCAGGGGGTTACGACCTGATGGTACATCGACACGTGAAAATACACATCTAAAGGTTAATCTGCTCATTAGTGTTATGCGTTGCCGTGTAACATTGAATGTGCCGCAACGGCACATAATATATGTAAATAAAAATAAATACATTTTACTCCTCCCATACCTCAAGCGAGGTAGACAGAGGCCATGGCTAAGCAAATAGTCACGGTTCACAAAGCATAATATTTAACACAATGTGGCGGGAATGTGGATTGAGACCATCGCTGTTACATAAAAACAATTCACAAATATTATCACAACTTTGTCAACAAATATTTGATTTGGACGAAATAAAAAAGGGACGAATTCTCTTTGTGTCATCGGTCCTAAGTACGTATAGTCCCATCTATCTATACTTATGAATAGAATTGGTTTAAGGAAGAACAGAATATTTGGAAATACGAATAGTGAAAATTCGACACGAGAGAGACCCAATGAGATTTATTGCACTCCTGTATTTCTTGTGTTTGTTTTTGATAATATAGAGCATTATCCATCAAAACTAGACTATATTGGCTTCAATTGCATGCCAAACTGCGTGGTAAATAAACATATTACAATTTAAAACTTTTCAAGCACGCGCCAAAAGGGCGTAAGAAGCAGTGTAGGTAAGTACACGAGTTACCTTTAAGATTCAAACAGGTAGCGTTGATATCGGTGTCGGCGAGCAGCGTCCGCAGCACGGCGACGTGTCCGAGGCGCGCGGCGACGTGCAGCGCGTTGTCCCCGGCCGCGTCCAGCGCCGCCAGCTCGGCGCCGCCGCTCACCAGCGCCGACACCATGGCGGCGTGCCCCGCCTCGGCCGCCACGTGCAGCGCCGTGCGTCTGTCACCACACACCACATGTACTATACACCACCATTACCATTGACAGGGTGCACATACATACACGACAGTTCACAGTTTAAGACATGAATGGACGAAGGTGTTATGTCGCAGAATTCTGATTTCGAGAAAATTGACTTCAAAGTTTCAGTTGGACATTTGAAGATATGACAAAATATATATTCATTGATTATGTAACTACAAAAATAGCTCTTAATGTGGTTGTTTTAAAGGTTATAGGTATTCCTTAGTACTTAACACCTTCATTCGCGCTGAAAACAGCCAAAATCCAAAAATGCGACATAACACCTTCATCCATTCATGTCTCAGTTATTTTAGGCTGTGGCTGTTATTGGCTATGTGCAGCGAGTAGTGACAGAGAGATAACGACCGCAGCGCACAACACGGCAGAAATCGGAAACAAAATGCGGATGATCAGCTGTCAAGTGTTGATTGCAGTACAAAATCAAAGCAAAGAAATGGGCCATGACTGTTGTTTTGCGTTGTTAATTTTTTAACGTGTTGCGTTCTTACAATGCTCGGCTAATACTAATTTATTGCATTTTATCTCAGTTTGTGGTTGGAAACTAATATTATGTGTAATAGTTTCAAACCCGGTTTTTATTATAATATTAATTTTACAAACTATTGAATAAATTCACTTATATAATATTGTCAACAATACTATTTTAATCTTTGGTTTTATTTATATTGCAAAGAAAACTAACAATGTTTACATTGTTATTATTTGACAGCTTCCGCAAATGTTGTAAACGCTACGCGTCGCGCACATAGCCAATAGCTAGAGGCCGCGGCTGCCATATATAATGACCTCTGTCAAAGGTGTCAAAGGTGTCAGTCAGTAAGTCTGTAGACATTCTCACGAGGACAATTATTTTTGTGTTGTGACGACCAGAACATTTCAATAAAATAAAAATGCATATATGGAAGAGCTGCTCTGCTGTGCATACAGTCCATGTGAGAATGCTCGCTGTAAATGTATATAACGTTGACAACCGGCCCCGGCCAGCAGCAAGGAGCGCTACAGTGTGACATGTCAGTATGGGGGGTGTGCGGGGGACAGGGGGGCGGGGCACGTACTTGTGAGCGTCGCGGTCGCGGGGTCGAGCCCCGGCCAGCAGCAAGGAGCGCAGCAACACCTCGTGGCCGGCGGCGGCCGCCAGCTGTAGGGGCGGGGTGAGATTCGCGTCGCGCACGCGCGAGTTTACGTCCACCTCCACCGACAGCAGGAACATCACGCTTTCCACGTCGCACTTCTCTATAGCCACGTGTAAGAAGTTGCGACCTTTCTTGTCCACCTGGCCATGTGTGTGCAATTATAGTCAGTGTAACAGTTCAAATTGTAATTTGTCAATAATAGTAACTAATTCCTAGTTGCTCTTTCCTGCACCGAAGTGATGCAATTCAGTACATCGCTTAAGACTAATTCATGCGATCCATCACACCCGAGTGTCGTAGATCACAATCCTCGCAATTGTACCTTAAAAGAGACCTGATTCGGGTACTTTCCACCTCCTTCGAACTTACACTTATCAGAGTTTTTTTTTTATAATTCACGTTTAAACTGTTAACGAAGTATTTCAGCAAAACATTTCCACATGCTCATCACATTTAACCGTCTACAAAATATTTCCACAGCAAAACCTAAACAAATAGTCACCCACCTGTTCAGCGGCCGCAGGATTACTATCAAGTATAGCCTGAGCGGCCTTGTTGTTCCGCGCCATGAGAGCGGCGGCGAAGGGCGTGACCCCTTTATTGTCTCGCGCGCACAAGTCTATGCCCGGCTGGGAGAGTAGCAGCGTGATGATGCCCGCGTGCTGGTTCTCTATGGCAATGTGGAGGGGCGTCTTGCCCTCTGCGTCTTTCGCGTTTATATCGGCGCCGTGCTCTAGTAGAGTCTGGGAAAGATTTTTATACGGTCACTGTATTGTTGAATGCACGGAAAAAACAAATATTGGCTATAAGGTATTTCGAATAGTAAACTAAAAACAAAAACAACGAGATTGGTAGATAAGTCACAAGATCCCGAGATTTAAGGATATAACCGAATGTGAAATGTTTTTATGTCTAGTATTTATTTTCAAATATTTTCTATTGTATTTTATTTGTATTATGGGCCGATAACTGTTTATACAGGTGTATTTAGTTGCCTGAAATAAAGGATTATTATATTATATTATTAAATTTATTTATTTAATGCGTGGTCATCACCAGAATGTATTCGTCAACTGTGGGTGTAAGCCTTCTTAACTCTGTTCCACTTGACTGTCGGTGTAAGTGTCTTCTTAACTCTGTGCCGATGTAATTCGTTCCTGGATCAATATGTGGTGGCGAAGTTAAGATGAGCCTACCTGTATAACATCGGCGAGTCCCCAAGCGCTGCACAGATGTAGTGGCGTGTGCTTCTCGTTGGCGAGGTCGGCGCCGGCCCCGTCCGGCCCCGGTCGCCGACACTCCTCCACGCCGCACCCGGACCGGATCAGGAACTGCGCTATAGACTCTTTGTTCTCGTCTATAGCCCTGGTGGTTGCGTTTCACGGTATAAAGTACGGTTGAAGCGATCTTAGTTAATTATTTGTAAACCTTTAACCATTAATGATCTAAATCAAACGTAAATTAGCTTTACATAGGTTTATCAAATATCAACATACTTGTGCAGCAGAGTTTGCAAGCAGCCGTCAGGTCCGGGGCCCCAGCAGTCTGCGTCCGCGCCGTTTCTCACCAAAATCTGTCAATTGCACATAGATTGATTTGAGATTACACCTCATTTTTTATCTCATACAAGAGTAAATTTTTTGTCGACATGAGAGATTTTGAACATAAAACAAATAAACAAATGAAGCATTATGTAGATTACCTAACGCATCAAGTGGGGTTTCAAAATGTTATCTTCATGTTTTCAACTGTTATGACGCGTAGTTACCGTAAACTTCAAGAGATTACCTGCATCTAAGGGATTGTCCACTGTCACTGGGACAATCCCTTTCATCACCGAAAACGAGATTACACACCCGATTTAGTATATGTAGATGTATTTATTATAGTCTTGTGTCCGCCGTGCGCTCGGTATCCCTTCACCGTGATATCGCTTAGCTCGGGGCTATGGGTACACGTAAATAGAAATCCGTGTTATCAACCTTGGAAGGGATGTAATCAGGTGGGTCCGTATAGTAGCGACAAACAAGCCTAGCCCACAGGGGTGGCTCGTGTCCGGCGCCGACACCAGCGAAGCCGGCTCCGCGCATCTAGGCAAGGAGGTAGACAGGTGGGCACGTACACTAGCGACGTCGTCCTGGTGCGAGGCGAGCGCGGCCCACAGCGGGGGGTCGTGTCCCGGCCCGGCCCCGGCGAGGCCGGCCCCGCGCACACACAGCGCCTCCACCACGCCGGCCAGGCGGCAGTGGATGGCCAGCTGGAGCGCCGTCTCGCCCGACTCCGTGCTGGGGGACATAATATCACCGTTATTATA
>SJJU01004760.1:0-27946 GCA_012932125.1 Conopomorpha cramerella
TAAAGTAATATTTTTATACTAGTAGCTGGAGTAGTTTCTGAAGAAAAACAATCCTATCTAAAATCGGTAGAGCTATGCCCACATGGTGAAGTGTGTACAAGTGTACCTTATCAGTTGATTCGACGTTTACAATGTTATCGTCAAGATCATACCAAAACGTCTGATAAAATATTTATTACACTTGGCACCCTGACTTTCTCTACACGGGACACAAAATAATCATGTTTTTTGTTTACTATTTTAAAAGTAGGCAAATCTTGAGGAAAACGAATGGATAAACACGAAACGAATGGTGGTTTCCTAAATAGACTGAAGATATTGGCTGCATTATTATTATACAAAGGCAAGATGTGTATGTATAAAAACAGCCAATAATTAACTAATTTTGAAAATGGTGTCATTATTTTTGTAAAACAAACATTAAAAAATATGTTCGATTTAACCAAGCATTCTTCTTCAGGTGGTACTAAATAAATTACGAAAGTGCATATTTGTTGTTAAAATAAATTCCTTTTAGATCATGTAATCATCTACCAATGATTACATATGATTTCACTGAAGGAGGATGTTAAAATTTGATATACAGACATAGTATCTTGGAAGTCTATATAAGAATTCTACGTTATCCCAAAACTGAAAACAGGCGTGAATGTGTGTGTACTACGTAGGTATATGGATATATACCTAGTAGGATATATGTACTTATACATAATGTTGTGCGTATACTATATCATAGGTATTTTCTTTAGATTTTAGATTCCTAAAAAAACTATTCAAAAAAATAATTGCAAGTTTGTACAAAAACTTCAGTAGGTATATATATTATTCATGCGACTTCCTGCAGACTAATTAGACAAATTGTCTGTACCTACACATGTAGGATGGAATGTTCACTAAATAACCTTGAACATATTCTGCTTCCATGCTAAGATTCGGTTTTTCAGATCTTGTAGGAGAGTTTGGGACAGAAATTCATTGCCTATTATCTTTATAAATATAGACATATTCAGACATAAACATCCTTGCTGCTCATGTCGGTAAATATTGAAAAAAATATATTTATTACAAAGCTGGTCCAGCAAACATTTATTTGCCATAGAAAGTCGCCTTTATACCCAGTGTATTGGAATAAATACAGGTCATAGTGGTTCATACTTATACACCTTTTAAACCTTCTCTGGACTTACACAAGACAAAAATTAGCCAAATCGGCCCAAGCGATATAGACAGATATATTTGTACAGTTTCTTTTTCAGTAAATTATCAACCATCCCATCGTTAATGACCCGCCCTGAAATTTACATAAATCGTTGCGCAACACAATAGTAGAATCACAATTTGCTCTACCTACTGCGTCGAGAGAACAGTAAACTAATCTTCAAATATATACCATCACATCAAACAAACGAGCGAGAATCGCATACAATTTGTTTACATTTACCTACTAATAATATTTTTATCAACACCACGTGGGACTCACCTTCTTTTTTCGCGGCATTTCCGCGAATATAATTAAATCTTACCCTTAACTAGTGAAATAAAAAAAAGCGATACTCAAATCAGTCTCAATCAAGTAGGATTGAAAATGTCGCACTTGCACAATAATATTGAGCGGTGGTTATTTATTTCGCTTAAACTGTTTTGTGACCGCATAGTATAGTTGTCAAGTGTAGACTGAGGGACCTTGGATGGAGCCGGCAGCGGCGGCGTGACATCATCACTTAAGGCCAATAATCTCGGAATTGCTTTTTTTTGCAACAATCGACTCCGACGTTCGGCATCTATTATAGTATCGGCGATTTTTTTTTTGCGCCATTTTTAGAGATAGTAATGATGTTTTTGCACGATTGACAAAAAGACGTACTGTACGCGGGACCGATTAGACATATACCTAAGGTATTGGCTATGTGCAAAGCGAATAGTGGCAGAGAGATAACGACCGCAGCGCACAACACGGCAGAAATCGGAAACAAATGCGGATGATCAGCTGCCAAATGTTGATTGCAGTACAAAATCAAAGCAAAGAAATTGGCTATGACTGTTGTTGCGTTGTTAAATTTTAACGTGTTGCGTTCTTACATGCTCGGCTAATACCAATTTATCGCATTTTATCTCAGTTTGTGGTTGGAAACTAATATTATGTGTAATAAGTTTCAAACCCGGTTTTTATTATTATATTAATTTTACAAACTATTGAATAAATTTCACTTATATGATATTTTCAACAATACTATTTTAATCGTTGGCTTTATTTATATTTGCAAAGAAAACTAACAATGTTTACATTGTTATTATTTGACAGCTTCCGCAAATGTTGTAAACGCTACGCGTCGCCACCGTCGCGCACATAGCCAATAAATTGGTTTTGTATATATTGACAACATATAACAGTGATATAAACATCTAAATGACACGCACCATGTAATTTAAACATACAAATTGACAATGTACCCCGAAAATTTCATGACATTGAACGAATTTAGTCACGGACGCGGAAGGAAAATAACAAACGTAACGAGCATCCTCCAGTTACAGTAATACAGTGATCACGCGACACAACATTCGTCTTAAATGTTATTCTCAATGTAGGTAAGTAGATGATTCCCCCGGTACATTGATAACATTTTTATTACAGCATTAAAATGATAATCGCATTCATTCTTAATCTGTTTTGTGTTACATTTCACTTTATCAATAGTTCATTTTGGCATTGTCGCATTTAGTAACATCATTGTTTGCAAAACTCCGCCGTGAACTAAATGGGAAACGGACAGAATGACTCAATCTAAAATTATAATGCGATATTGTTATTCTGTTCTTTTTTAATGTATGCATCGCCAATGCTGTGGCGCTCGGGGAGTTTTTGTGTCGTATACATTTAAATAAGTAAACTGTTTACACTTTCCTGTGCGGTTTTATTGTTAATAGACGGAATATGTCCCCCATGGTTAGACGTGGGAGTTATCAATTACAGCTACCATTGCCTAACCCTTAATGAAACAGAAGACGTGACGCATTGTAGATTAATCCCTAGTTCCCTACTAATATTATAAATGCGAAAGTAACTCTGACCGTCTATCTGTCTGTCTGTTACGCTTTCCCGCTTAAACCTCTCAACCGATTTTGATGAAATTTGGCACAGACAATCTTTAGACCCTGAGAAAGGACATAGGCTATTTTTTATCCCTATCCTGTGGGACTCGTCACTAAATAGAGGGTGTTATAGTTTGTATGAAATACTGAAACTACGCTAATGGAATCGCGGGGCGTCCACTAGTTATGTTATATAGCGTTACACTTACCTCTAAATCATTCTTGGCATGGTTGATTTTCTCTAAATGCAGCCTCAGGGCGTCCACTGTAGTAATGGGCTCCTCCTCGACGCTGTTCTTCTTCAGGATGGCCTTTATCTTCTCCACCAGCTGGCAGAAGTCCTTCCAGATCTCCAAGTCCTGCTCTAGCTGAGCCTGGCGAGACTTGGCTGAGTTTAGTGTGTTCTTCAGCACTTGATTGTGTTTTTGATGGTCCTTCGACAGCTCATCTTGCTCAGTAGCAGCCAAAGATGGCCATATCTTGTCGACAACTTCCTGCATGCGTTTGCCGACCAAGTCCTTCATCTCCGGTTCCGAAGTGTTAAAGAACGATTTGTGTTCGTCCAAATCTGTCTCGATGTTTTCAAAGTCGGTACCGTTTTTGCCCATGTCTAGTCTTATTGTCGCCTCATTGACCCAAATGTTTAGTTTTTCGACATATTGTTGGTACTGTTGCCTGTATTTTTTGTTGTCTTGAAGATACTTCTCTCGGTTACCAAGTTCAGCAGGTAGCGACGTATTGAGCGAGTTAGCTTCTGATACCATTTCAAGCAGACTGCCCGGAACTCCGTCATCATTCTTGATGACGTCAGTAATCTTAGTCAGCTTGTCGAGGTAAGATTGAATGTTCTTTGCCAATGTTCCGTGCTCGATCAATTTCTTGTCGATGCTGGCGACATCTCTGTTCAATAGAGGTCTAGAATGTACAGCAGCTTCGTTGTCGTGAAGCCACTGAAGGATATCTGAAAGATCAGATGCCAATTTCTTATGCTCAGCTGCGGCTTTCTCATGCTCTTGCCTCTTAGATTCGACATTGCGTCTCAAATTAAGCAGTTGTTGTTTCAGAGACTGCAACAACTCGGTGATATTGTTCCGGTCTATAACTGTGCCTTCCGCAGCAATCTGCTGACCTTTGTCTGTTGCTGTGGCCAACAAAGCCTCGCATCCTTGAATTTTGACAATTACATCATCGTAACGTTTGATCTTGTCTTCTAAAGAGTCATTTGATTTTTCGATATCGTTGGTGACATCTGTATATTTGGCAATGAAGTCCTTAATCTCCTTGATAAGAGCAAAGAACTGTTCTCGCAAGAGGAGTAATTGCTTCAATTTCGATATTTGGTCTTCAATTGTTCCCATCAAGTCATCCTGTTTCGTCAGAATATCTTGAAGGTCGTGTAAGTTGCCTCCTTGCAACTCATTCAACATAGCTTTGTTCTTTTTGAGGTCACCCAAGATCGCTTCGTAAGCTTGAATGACAGGCTGGACGTCCTCAACTTTGCTGCCGATTGGTTTGTTCAGTGCCTTTAGTTTGTTCTGAATGTCAGACAAGAATTCCAAAGCCGCCGCTATTTTAGCTGCTGCGTCTTTGTATTCCTTAATGTGTTTCATAAGCGTGTTCTTCTTATCATTTATGATAGCATTGATTCTTGCAAATTTGTCGGATATGATATTGACTTGTTCTTTCAATTGCAACTTGTTCGAATCTGATAAAGAATCCATGATGTCACGGGACTTGTCCTTCATCTTTCCTATTGATTTATCGATTTCTTCCGCTTCTTTGCTAAGTTTCTCGAATTTGGAAAGTTGTTCTTCCAAAAGCTGCAGACTGCTAGTTCTGAGTTCAGGTGTTGCAGCGACTTCAGCTTCATTCAACCAACTCTGAATCTTGCTGACGTCTGCTTCGAACTCGGTCCTACTAGTCAAGAACTTATTCAATTCACCCAGTTTATTATCGATGTCAACCTTAGCTGAGTTGTATGATTTGCTTAGTTCCTCTAATACAGATTGAAGCTTAGCTCTATCTTCGTTCGAGCAATCTTTTGAAACTGAGTTGCCTTTATTAATAACTTCCGACAAGATATCGTTGTTAAAATCGGTCAGTTCCGTTTGATGTTTCTTATGAACGGCAATATCTTTTTCTACCTTTGCAGCCTCTAAGGGCACTGGTCCACCCAGTTTCTTAATCTCGGCTTGTTTGTTCTTTAGCCAATTCTTAGCTTTTTCTAACTCATTTTCAAGTTTCTTTCTATCTTCCGCGGAAGAGCCAAGTCTTTCGATCTCTTGTTTGATTAACGAAGAGAGTTGTTTTTGTTTAGTTGATAGTTCCGATAGTTCAGATTCTAGTTGAGTTTGTTCTGATGGCTCTAAATCAGATTGAATATTACTGACTTTCTTTTCAAGTGAGTCAATTACCGTTTTCTTACTGTCAGTCTCCTTCAATAGGTTGGCGTATTTCTTTTGGCGTTCTTTGACAGCTTTGCTGTCGAATCCTAGAGGCTCTGGATGACGTAGAGCATCAATCTCTTTCTGCATCCATTCATTTTGAGCTTTAACTTCATCTTTTGTTCCTTCGATGGCCTTGAACGTGATCTCAAGCATTTGAAGTTTCCTCTGGATGCGTTTAGAAATGTCATTATACCTTCTCTCGACTGATTTAATCTGAAAAAAAAATGTGTTTATTACAATTAGTGCGAAATCATTATTATCAAAATTATTTATCATGATAATTCACATTATTATAAACTATGCATATTATCGACATACCTGTTCTTCAACTTGCTGTGATTCCAGATTGCTGACAATATTGATGACTTCGGATCCTACAGCCTTAATCTTCTCAACCTTTTCTTTTCCAACTTTAGCGAATTCTTCAGTTAGTTCTTTGATCTTCTCCAACTTCTGCGGACAAGGTAATCCAGAGCCCTTATCGGCGAGACACATCTTCTTAAGAACTGCATCAAACCAGTCATGAATCTCTTGGCATTTGTGTCTGAAATCATCGATGACGCCCTGGTTTCCCTTTTCTCTTTCTATAGCCTTGATGATGGTTTGTTCCAGTTCGTCCAACTCTTCTTCAAGGTTGATTTCGTCTTCGAGACCTAAAATATATTTTACATAAGATTAAGTCTATAGAACAGTATATGATATTAATTGTAAATGAAATTAGTGCTTCGTAACTTACCCTCTGTAGGTATTTCAGTTAGCAATCTGTTTCTCTTTTCAGCCAACGACGCAAGCGCATCGTTCATCGCAGCCAGATCTTGCTTGGCGGCATCAGGACGCAATTTGGATGGATTGGCAAGCCAATCACTAGCCAGCGCGTTGTGGATATTGATCCATTCCTGGATCTCACCAACTTGCTTCATTGCTTCTTCCATTCCATTGACGGCATCGCTCAGAGTTTCAAGATGACTTTGTACCTAAAGGTGTAATAAAATTAAAGATAAACTTTAACATGTAAAAAAATAATACTGTAACACAATGCACAATATGATCAAGGGCGCCTTCTTCAAATCTATACTTTATTATCTTATTCTACATAACTAAATTCACACAAGTTTATTTAATGTTAAAATATTATTTATTTGTACTAGCAAATATGTACAGAAACATAATTTATTGAATAATACTACAAGAATAAACATAATATATAATTCTCGCTATTCATACAAATCCGTAACCAATCCAAAAAATCCCTTCTAAAAGTGGTGCTTTACAAAAAACTTTTACAGACAATAGGATAATTAGGTATAGGTACGCACTCCATTAAACCTAAATTCATATGACGTCAGAGAAACATGGAAAATCTATATTTGAAACTGAAACTGTAGAGAAAGCAATTGTAGGTAGTGGAAAAACATTAATTCTATAGATACACGAGTAAATACAGCTTTAGCAAGTGCCTCTACCTACCCCGCTTTGGGATTAAAAGGCGAGAATTGTATTTATTTTATTATTTTTAAATACAACTTCACAACCCTATTCAGTAAATACAAGGAAGTATTTACTAAATCTTTAGGTTTAATCGAGTGGATACACATATTCCCCTCCCACTACATGGTACACACAGTGCATGAACCTACCTTTTCCTCTAAGTCTTTCAGCTTTTCAGTGTACTCTGGCGACTCGAAGTTTTTAAGTATAGAGTGAACGCGCGGCGTGGCGCCGACGTCGCTGTACACACGCTACAAGCCAAACCATGCATCAAACAACATCACAACAGTGCAGTTATTAAGTTAGTTAGAACAAAGTCAAGTGTAACAAGTTTTAAAGGTTTTTATTGGATTATATTAATACACACATCAAAATTGTCTATAGGGATCAAGTACATTTTAGAAGATTGCAATCAAGAATATATTTTACAAAAACTGAATTCATTCATAATTTATTCAAAATGTGGTGATAAGTCATTGATACAGACATGGGGAATTAGATAGGAGATCAATCCAGAAGATTAGATTTGATTTAAATAAATTAGATTTTTTTTAGAGCATAACATGTTCTTTTTACCTAGACACTTTTGATGTGTTTATGGTAATGGCGCGATAAACTCGAGCGGATGCTCTACTATTACATTAGGTTCTTGCTCGACATTCCCAACAACCCCAGCCCAACTTATCCCATAGTGGGTGTCGTAACCACCGAGGGAACTCTCCGCAGCAGCGTCCTCTGCGAGTTAAACTACAACATTATTGTTCTACTTCATAATTAGTGATAATTGAAAACTTATAACTTTTGACTTTGTTCATAATTAATAAGTGAATAATACGGAAACATCACTCTACCTTATGTAATTAATATATTCATTATGTTATTAAAATTCTGAATCTAAATTGTAAAAATAGATCGTGCGGTATTTACATAAGAATGAAAGTATGATCTGATTCAAGAAAACGTTTGTAAAAATATATTTTTTAAACTTTGTTTTTTTAACAAACATCCTGACTCAAGCGGACAGACAATGGACAACACAAAATAATACAATTGTTTGGTGTAAAGGAATATACATCACAACTAAACTCAAGGCAAAAATGTACACGTTATTAGCTTCAAAAATGAACATTCCAGCCTGTAATTTTATATTTCTATCTTACTCATTTAGACAAGGATAGAACTACAAAATAAGAAGCTATCAAATACATTCTAAAAGCTAATGAACTATACAAAGACCTCTTATGAATTTAGTTTGAATCCAAAAGAATTTAAGGTGACAATGAAACATTTAGTTAAGGTATTAGTATAAAGAGTTTTATTGAACCAGACTTTGGGGAAGAAAACTAATGGCTCTAGTTTTGCTTGACTCAAAAATGCACATCGATTGTTATTGCAAGTTCATTTGACAGATTGTTTCAATTTCATTGGTTCAAATGGGTCAATGGTCGTATGGAGCGCCATCTGTATCGAGCTGCGAGTTTTCATCCTTATAATGATTTACCAGGTGCGTCAAAAGTTAACTGAGCCAATGTCAAAGCCACGTGTAAAACTAGCTTTATTTTTTATAATTTACTCTATTTACTACCTACTACAAGTGCTTAGTTTTCAACATCACGCGAGTGAGATAGATAAATGAAATATAACATACTTTTTTCTTAGGACATAAGATTATAACATCCTTTCGTTGGATTCATTCCCTTTTGAGCGCCTGGTAAACTTGTTAAACATATTAAGAAAAAGAAAAATTAAGCTTTTATAAAGCTTGACTATAAAATAGTGACCTCACCTTTCTGGAGATCATAGTTAATTCGGGAAAGTGATCTATATATTTAGTATTTTATAGTCAAATTTTATCATCCAAGGGTCGTTCACTATTATATTGGAAAATTCACACAAGCACTGAGAAAATTAAGAGTTTTAAGTATTTTAAGCACGTCGTAACTTAAAAGGTGAAAATAACAAACAAAAGCATTCATTTCAAAACAAATATGACAAAAAACGTCTCAATGACATAAAAATTTTGCTTCCACCAGAACATAACTACGGCGGAAGTACATTTATATGTATGAGTTTATACTCGTGAATCTAAATTTCGTATTGAAAAAATAAAATAAAAGCATCCCCCGACATCGTATCGTATATTCAGCGATTGATTGACTTCTATAGTTGTCTATCTACAGACATGCATATAATAAATGCAAATCTTGGACACTGTTTTGTGATAAAAATGCCCAACCACAAGTCCGCGGTCCACCTGAGTGGCACATTCCATTAAATATGTTGTTATGAATTGAACAATTAATTATTCACTTCTTAATTTCTCTCAACATCCGCCGAGTTAAATTCCGGTGAGAGTTTAAATAGAGGCAATCATGAAGACACTATATGCTGCCTCCTCGGCCAGTCTTACTTGATCTATGAGGTCCTCGAGGCGCGCTCGCACGTGGAGCTCGCGCGGCGGCACGGGCAGCGGCGCGGAGTCGGCGGGCGACGAGGGCCGGGACACGGACGCGGCCGCCGCCGAGCACGCCGCCACCGCTGCTGACAGGCGGCTCTTCTCCATTTGCAACGTGTTGTGCAGAGACTGAGGGAAAATGTAATCCTGAATTAGCTCTGCTTCCAATGGTATTAGAGCTGACCATTCATATGTATGGAATAGTTTAAGTAGGCACTAATTTAGTAATCTGTAATAAACAATTGTGGACCTATTACCTGACTACCTATGTTCATCAGGAACTTCTTACCTAAAATAACATTTCAATCTTACTTAAATTTTATGGCAATGGCACAAAAAATATATGAAACAAAACGTCTGTCCAAACTTAAGCATTTAATATTTTGACGCATTTGAACAAAATACTCACCCTAGCTTTGTCCAACAACTCGCGACCATGCGCGAGTCCATCAACGGGTACGTCAAGCTCCGTGATGGCGGGCTCGCACTCGTCTAAATTGATCAGAATGCTCTCCAATGTGTCCTCATACTCCTTGAACTTAGCCAATCCCTCTCGCAATCGTTTTTCTATCTGGAGAGCAGTGGCCAATAGAGACTTGTGGCTGTCGTTCACGTTCTTTAGTTGCTTCTCAACGGTGTCCCGCATGGAAGGTGTGGTAGCCTCGTAACGCTTAATCTGGGCGTTACCTTTACCTTCCAAATCATCTAATGTGGCTCGGTACTTCTGAATGTCGTCTAGGAGAACAGCATGCTGAGCCAACTGCTCTTCTGTTTGTTCCCTGTTAGCGATGTACAGAGAATTATGAGCCATTAGTTGGAAAGAAACTTGCAACAGCCATTTCTCGGTGTCTTGAAGTGATTGGTGGTAATCGTTGTAGTTTTGGATTTCAGCTTCTAGATCAGCCTTCTTGGCCGAACATTTAGCGCGAAGTGCATTGCACTTCTTTTCAATTTCCGTAACAGACTCCTTGATGATGGGTTTCTTAGACCAGCTGCTAAGTTCGGCAGCCTCTCCCTTGAGTCTTTCAATTTCTGGTTTCTTGTTGTCGATTTCATCTTCAATATGTTTGTATTTCTCCAGCAAAGTTTTCATTTCTCCTAGTTCTCCACCAGATGCTGGCACTTTGTCAAGGTTTTGTTCGGTTTCCTTGATCCATTGGTTCATCTTGTTCTTGGATTCATCGAACTCTTCCCATTTTCCAATGGCGGCTTTGAGCTGGGCTGTTATTGAGTTCAGATCAATCTTGAGTTGATCCCAACTCTCTTGCAAAACTTTTACATCATTTCTCAAGGTATCCTGCTCTTCGGGTGGAGTATTGTTCAACGCTTTCTTGAAAGCTTCCTGAAGTATCACCAACAGATGATGACCCTCAGTCATGCGGTTGCTGACAAGTTTGATTGTTTCCAGTTTGTCTTTAGTAGTATCAATATCACCAACTCCAATAGAATCTTGAACTGTGCCGTGAGCTGTTTCCAGCCATTGTTGTAGATCATCCTTAGCTTTAATAAACTCGGTGTGGTCTGAAAGATTCTTTTCTCCATTGGAAACCAAGCTTTGAATCTTAGTCAACAACGTTGTGTACTCTGTTTGTAAGTTAACTGTTTTATCGCGCACCCACGAGCAAGCACTTAGCTCCATGAGGTTTTCACACCTGTCATTCAGTTCTTCCAGAACATGTTTGTTACCCAAAGCTTCGGCTAAAAGTTCGCGACACTTCTCCAAATGTTCTGGTGTAATTTTGTCAACCTTTTGCACTCCGTCCAACTTTTTGCCGAAGTCTGTGACCCATTTACTCATTTTCTCTGATGTCTCCAAAAAGTCTGACCAGGCAGACAAACACTTTTCTAACAATTTCTTTGTATCCTTACAGATCTGTTGCAGGTTGTCCCACTCAATCTTCAGTTGTTTGATTTCTTGGTTGATACTATCTTTGCCTTCGATGCCAGTAGTCTTAAGAACTTCCTCGCTTAGAGCTACAGCCTTCTTCAGAAGTTGTTCACCTTTAGGCAAAGCGGCGGATATGTCGTTTACACTCTTCAGTTTCTTTTGTACCTCTTCCTTCTCTCCGTGAGAGTCGGCGCATTGCTGTATTTCGATCTTACAGTTCCGGATCCAATCGTAGAACTGATCGTAGGACTCCTTGTATTCAATGTGAGATTTGACATAGTCCTCCAATTTCTGAAACGGAAAGATGGTAAAATAAATCATCAGAATACTAAAAAACACATGCATACACCGCGGTAGCCGTTAAGATTGTGTGGTGAAGAAGCCCTGCCCTAGTGAAATATAAATTTAATAAACTATAAATATAAATAAATAATGCCTGTTATTCTATTAAGGAACTAAAGTATTATAACATAACTTTCACTAAACAGCGAACCTCAGTTGTTTTTTAAAATATTTCCTTCAATATGTAAGACTTACCGCAATCATGTCGCTGACAGTCTTATTAATGCCATCGTAGCGTGCAAGTGTGTCTTCTATGTCTTTCGTCCTCAAGGAAGCATCTTCCTGTAGTTTTTCATTTAGCTTCTTGATTAGGTCACTGTGAGAATCAAAATCTCTACTGAACGTTTTGAATTTTTCGAGTTTAGCTTTCTTTTCCGACAGGTCGTTGAGTAAAGAATCGTCAGCTTGAATCTTGTTGTCGATGTCGTCTAACCATTCCACCAGAAGTTTGTGGATCTAAAGAGAAAAAAAAAATTGTAAATAATGATGATGACACTTTATCAATACGTATATTTATACTAGGTCCCGTAATAAATAAATTACTTACTTTAGATATGTCATCAAACTGCGAAGCCCTACTAGTCAGTTTATTGCGAACATCTTGTAAATCAGCAATCAATTTATCAAACTCTACTTTCAAATTATCCGTATCCTCTTGAATCTTTGCTGCTCCGGATTGTTCCGTGTTCATAATGACTTTCTCCTTCAACTCCAGTAAGTATCTCAGTTTGTTCTGCCCTTGTTCTAGGGACTGGCGAAGGAGTTTGATGGTGTTGAGTTTGTTGTTCACCTCCTGCAGGGTGTCGGGCATGACAGCGCACTGGTTCAGCTTCTCGCGCGTCCTGTCTAGCCAGTCCTGGCATTCTCCGTACAAAGCATTGTGTTGTTGATGTTCCTGAAGAATACAATTCTTTATGAACTAAAGTAGTAGAATGCGATCACACGTGCGTATAATGTGGATAATGTTTATAGGGTACAATATTTTAAGGAATTGGTATGACTTTTGCAGTTAATCTACTATATAAAAATAAGTCGAGTTTTCCTCCCTGACGCTATAACTCCAGAACGCACGAACCGATTTCCAGGGTTTTGCATTCGTTGGAAAGGTCTCGGGCTCCGTGAAGAGCGGGAAAACGAAACGAAGCCCTCTGGTGGCGAAACGGAGTTCGCCGTGTTTGCTAGTGTCAAATAAAATTACCTGATAATGAAGTTCAAGTCGCTTCATGACTTCTTTTGCTAAAGATAACAGAGCGTTGTATTTTGTTGTGAGTTGTGTTATTCCATTGGAAATTCGCGTATCGGCGCAAGTTTCCAACAAAGTTTGCGCCCGAACGTTCAATTTATCAAGATCAGCTTGCCAGTCGAATAGTGTTTGAAGATGTCCCTGAAAACGAATTAATGAAATTAAACATATGTTTGGAATATTCCATATTATGTGATTATGTACTTCAGACGCCTACTAGTCATGCAATTGTAATGTGTATCTAGATTTTTTTTTAATATTTTATAATTACAAAGGTAAATAGATATAAATATATAGAGCTACCATTGTAGGCCACAACGCTGCTGAACAATATACAGGTCAAACAGGTTTAAAATAAAAACACATATTTATAGGTAAGAAGCCATTGAAATGTTTTAAGCAACTCTTGGAATATTACCTGGAACTCTTCCAAGACAACTTTCTTTTGCTCCAAGTTGTTTTGAAGTTTGTTGTAAAACTGGACAAGCTTTTCAGTCTTCGACAACCAATCCAAGGCTTCCTTATATTGTTCCTCATACTCGGTCCACTTTACGATACCGCCTTCAACTAATGCTCTGGTGCTGCTCAGTTGTTCGCTAAAAATATATTCTTATTAGAAATGTATGTATTTTATACAGTTTGGCAGTTATAAGATAGTATATTTGTTTCAAATATACAAAACATACCTGGCACAGAACTCTCGCATTTAACATGTAACGGAAACGATTTATTCGTAGGTTAGATTTAGCTTCTCGTGTAGGTACACCGTAATAATATCCGTACAATTATTAAATACAACGTTAAATGAGGTAGATAAAAAAAAATACACTTCACGCCTTTAATCCCAAAGAGGGGTAGGCTGAAGCACTTGCTAAAGCAAGTACCCACGGTTCACCGAGCGTATTTAACCCAACGTGACAGGGGATGAGCTCATCGACGTTATAGGGTTCACACACCTTGTGGTGTGCGGGTTTCATCACGATGTTGTCCTTCACCGTACGAGCGTTGCGTTGCGTACATAGCTCTGAAAAAGAGTCCCATTGGTACACGTCCAGTAGCCGGACTCGAACCCGGGACCTCCCGGTTACAAGTCAAGTATCCGACCAACTGGACCACAGACGCTAATAATTTAACAATAATAATATGACAATTAAAAAGTATTTGTTTTACTTACACATAGGTATCGTATTCTTCTTGCATAAGAGCGACCTCCTCCTCAATATCTTCCCGGTCCTCATCATCAGCTATTTGACAGGATATCTCGCCCTGTTCTAAAGCTTTTTGCAGCTTTGCTTGACCTTCAGGCAGTTCACTCTCAAGGATTTTCAGTTGTGATATTTTACTGCTCAAAGATTCCTTATCGCCGGTAGCGTCGGAGCACTTTCCAAGTCGCTCCTTAGCCGTGCGGATCCACTGTACGAAATCAGAGCCAGCATCGATAAATGCCTGATGTTGCTCAACTGTTTCCTTTTGTTTTTCGTATAAATCCTTTGCCTGTTTAGTCAAAGTTTCGTATTTGCTAGTGATTTCAGATGCGGGTGCTTGCTGCATCAATTCCGAAGCCTTGGAAGTTACAGACTGTATCATGGGTTCAAACGAAACAATATCTTGAACTATATTGTTTGTTTGACGAAGTGTGGCTTTCCTTTCGCCAATGCTTAAGCCTGTAGTGAGACCAGCTAAGCGGTCTTGGCCCTTCTTTGATTTGGCGACTTTTTGTTCGCACACTTCTTGGAGTTTTGCTTCTCTATCGGAGATCCATTGCTGAAGCTGTGAATAGCTAGAGTTGTAATCGGCCCATTGTAGCATAGCCGTTTCAAGATGAACTTTAGCTGTTGACATTTTCTTTACTAATCGATCCCATTCAGTCTGAAGTTCTTTAATTTCTGTATTTATTTTGTCCTTACCATCGGATCTAGTGTTTCTCAGAACTTTTTCGCCGCTGTTGATTGTAGAGTGAACAAGATTTTGACCTTCTTCGCGTCTCTTGAGAAGATCCTCGATTTGTTCTAACCGTTTTTGCAAAGCTTCCTTGCTGCTATTAGATCCAGCTTCGCTTCCGTTTCTAATGATAGACCAAGCGTCATCTATCCATTTCTTAGTCTTTGTATAGTTATCATCATAATGTTGGTGTTGTTCATAATTTGTCTCTACCTTCTTTAAGACATCGTTACCCATATTAACAAGTACCTGGTATCGTGAGTTGAGATGTCTTAGTTGGTTGTTTACGTACGTATCTAAATGAGACGACAGGAGACCAGAAGCAGACGCATTGAACTTATCAATATCCGCTTTGAATTTACCAAGCTGATCGACAAGATCTTTAACTTCATTCACTTGTGACCCCTTTTCTTTGGCGGTACCCAATAGAGCAAGTTTATGGTTTTTGATCAAAACTTCTTTTTGCTGCAGCCAGTCAGAAAGTCTTTCGTATTCGTCCTTGTATTCACGCCATTGATTGACAGTATCTTCCAATTGACTCTTTTGTTGTTTTATCTCATTGAATAGACCGCTAAAGCTTTCCTTGGCAGCTTTCATTTCATTCTTGATTACAGTTTGGCCATCTGGCGACGTGCTAGCTAACACTACTTCTCCAGTGTGTTGTAGGTGTTCCAAAAGTAATTCACCTTGAGCCTGTTTATTTATCAAGGCATCCAGAGGTGCTACAGAATTTTCAATAGCAAGCTTGTCACTTAGTGGCTTAGATTTCATAGATGGAACCTTTTCTCTTGCTCTGCTCAGCCATTGGATCAATTCATCGTGAGCTTCCTTATAAAGACGGTGATCTTTGTATTGTTCCTCACGATCAGCTAACAATTTTTTAATTTTATCATAAAGAGCATCGAATTTGTTTAGCGTACCTTGTGCTCTAGTAGCAACATCGTTCTGCTGGCCACTAGCAATCATTTCAGCAGCCTTTGATTTAAGCGTATCAACATCGAGTTTATCGCAACGAGCCTTTTCTTCAACTTCTTTTAATTTTTCTAATTGAACGCGCTTATCGGTTATTGATGCTTCAAACGGTGACAGTTCAGCGAGCATGTTCTCCAACCAGGCATTGCTCTTGTCTACCAATTGAATCTGTTCCAAAAATCCGGCCCATTTCGTGACTGAATCATCAAGCATATTCTTGGTCTCGATCATTCTTGATAGCAAAGCTGACCATTGTTCTTGTAGTGCCACCAGAGAGTTGTTGATTGCTTCATGGCCAGCTGGAGCAGTGTTTGCCATAACAATCTGAGCTAGTTCAACTAGAGATTGTACTTTCGTGAAACCCTCATCTTTTGTCAAGAGAAGGTTTTGGATAAGAACTAACTTAGTTTCAAGATCATCTTGGGATGTTGAGCTGAAATCAGCACAAAAATCTAGCTTGTCCCTAAGTTCTTCAATCCACTGGGAACATTCTGCTACCTTACTTGCAAATTCTTGGTGTGTTTTAACATATTGTTGCCACCTGTTTGTTAAGTCTTTTACCTTTTGCGATAGTTGTTGATATTTTGAAGCCAGATCAGAAATTTGAGAGCCACGAGGTCCCAAAACTCCCGAGTACAAGTTTTGAGCTTTTTCTGTAATATTGTCAATTTCAAGCTCCTTTGCTCGCACTTCTCCTTGCAACTCCTGGAATTCATTAAGTTGTTGCTGCTTCTCTGGAAGTGTTGCCTTTAAGTCCACAGCATGAATTTGAGTGTCAGTATTTCGGATCCATGCTAAGCACTGATCTTTCATGTTTTCGTATTCATTCCACTGTTGTAATTTGTTCTCCAGTGACTCGATCGTTTTATTTATAAATGAGACGAGGCCTTCCCATTCTTGGTGTGAGGCATCAATTTGGTTTCTAATATTGCCTTGACCATTAGCTACTGTTCCAGGCAACACTTTCTCACCAAGTGATCTGATTTTGTCAATTCTGTTCTTTTCTTCCGACAAGCTTAGTTGAAGGGTCTTGAGCTTTTCGCAGTTGCTGCTCAGTGAAACTCTTTCTAAGTTGACATCACCCCAAAGTTGGGCAGTGTTGTGTGTGGATTCTACCCACTCCTGAAGGTCCATAACAGCTCTAGAATACTGTTGATGGTTGTTAACGATAGCTTCATATTGCTCAACAAACGACTTCGCTCTAGCCAAAACCGTTTCGTGTCTCTTCTTTATTTGTTGTATTTCTTTCGTAATATTTTCTGTGGCATCTGGTAAACTTTGAGCACGGATCTCAAGGTCTGCAATATCTTGTTGATGTGCAAGTGCATCCTGCAAATATGTTCTATAAACGTTTAATTGATTCCTCTTCT
This sequence comes from Conopomorpha cramerella, assembly GCA_012932125.1. NCBI lineage: Eukaryota > Metazoa > Arthropoda > Insecta > Lepidoptera > Gracillariidae > Conopomorpha > Conopomorpha cramerella. Next base: position 17,240 of record SJJU01004760.1, read on the forward strand.
CGTCTAATGTAGCTTTAAGTTCAATATCTTTTGGGAGATTCTGTTCCGCAGCTGTTAACCAGCTCTTGACAGTTTTCAAGTTATCTTCGAAAGATGACCACTTGTTCAATTCATTGTCAAGATCCCGTTCAGCTTTGGTAATATTGTGGTATAAGTTATCGACTGCTTGCTGCATGTCAGTTAGCTGTTGTTCAATAAGTTCTTTGCCTTCTGGTGAAGTAGATGGGTACAATTTTTCTCCAAGTTCAAATGTATTATTAACAAGGAGGGTGGCATTACGTCTTTGACTGAGAAGATCGTTGAGACTTTCACGTTTAGCTTTGATACCCTCAGGAGTGTTAGACAAATTCTTATTGCTTTCGTCAAAAGTATGTTGTGCTGATTTCAACCAGTCTGCGCATTGTTTATACTTTTCATGATACGCTGTATGGTCGTTCACAGCTTGTTCACACTTTTTCACTAGTTCCTTTGCAGTAGATTGAACTGACTGGAATCTAGATGTCATTTGTTGGAGATTCATGGTAATACGTGTGTCATTACAGTTTTCAATAAGATCACTAAATTCATCAGTCACTTTATCGACATCGTTTTCAGTTTTCTTTAGGTTGTTCAAGATTGCCTGAAAATACAAAACATTTAAGAAAACAATACAAAATGCAGTACGTTAAGAAACTACCATGGTTATTCTATCTACGACAACATCTACAGATTTACTTTATTAACATTAGTAGATATATTTTCACACATAAGAACTTCCACCTTCATACAAGAAGCTTACGTGTAAGCTTTAACATTAGTACGTACGTAAAGTAAGGTACGTGCAAGAAAATGAGATTTTGTGTTCAAGTTAATTTACTACAATGAATATTAAATAAGTTTGTGTACTAGTATAAAAGATCCCAATGTCTATATTAATGCATAAATTAGAATCTACTGAAAATTAGGATAAAACCCTATAAAAATGCCCATTTTGTCTTTCCTTACTTGGTCCAATGCCTCCCCTAATGTGATTACGGCACTTATTTGAGCAGTGATTTCATTTTCGTAATTATCAATTTTTCTACACAATGCCTGTTTCAAAAACAAAATCTTAATACACAAATAAAAAATATCAATATTATTATAACCTATAAAATAATAAAAGTGCAATGTAGATACCTGATACTTATTGAGTTGCTCGACTTTCTCTTCCAATGTAGCTTTTGGTGTATACGTCTTCAGTGTCATTTCTGTGTCAGTCAACCAATGCTGAAGTCGTTCGTTAGCACTGTCGAAATCAATCCATTGTTGGATCTTATCTTCGATACCACGTTTGACATCATGAGCTGTGGCAGTGAACTTCTCTAAATCTGCTTTCAGTTGAACCAACTCTCTTGACATACCCTCTTTACCTCTTGGAGACAATTTGGCACCATTTGCTTCGATAAGATCGGAAAGAATTTTCAACTTATTGTTGCCAGAAGGAACAGCGTTCAATAGCTCCTGGATTTTGTTCAGTTTACTTTGAAGGGCAGCTTTATTTCCAGTGTAGTCGGACAGAATTTGCAATCTGTCCCATAACTGTTTTTGATAATCTTGAAGGGATTTTTGTTGATCGGCGAACTGCTGATATATATCAAAGTTCTTCTCATGATTGTCAATAACTGCAGATAACCTACTTGTCAACGAATTATATCTTTCCCATATAGATTGAATAATAGAAGTCATTTGTTCATTTTCTTGTTTCCCTGTATTTAACGAAGCTGCAACGTTCTTTGCTTTCTCTGTTACAGTTTCAATGACACGTTTGTGCGAGTAAATTTCTTGTAGTAATGTCTTGTTCTTAAGCAATTTAGATTTGATTTCTTGTGCTGAATTCAAAACCACTTTCTCTTCGGCCTCAATGACTTTTTCTTTTTCATCAAGCCATGCAAGAGTTTGCTGTAATACTTCTTGGTAGCTAGACCATTGAAGTGTTTGGGATTCGTATTCTTTCTGCTGTTGTTGAATAGTATCATTAAGTTTGTCCCATCGATCTCGTAAAGTTCTTACTTCTGCCCTAATATTTTCTCTTCCATTTGCAGCTGTTTCAGGAAGAACTTTATCACTAGCAGTTGATAAAATGCCAATTTTATGGTCACCGTTGTCTTTTTCAAGAAGGAATACTTGAAGTTTGGTTCCTTTGCTTTCTATACTAAGATTGTCTTCTTTAGTCACCATTTGGGAAAGTTGATCTTCCAAAGGCTTCAGCCAGGCATCAAATTCATTACGCAGCTGCTCATATTTCTTGTGATCAGTGACAAGTTCGGACCAATGGTTAACTATATCTTTGGATATAAGATGTAGCTGTTGGTACCTACTGCTAACTTGTGTTACTAGAGGTTTCAAACGCTCAACACCACATAACTGTATTAAGCCATGTGACGCATCAACGAATGCGTCAATTTCTTTTTCTTTTACGTTGATTTCGTTTCTTAACTCAACGTACCTTTGTAGTTGGGCTTCCTTTTCTTGTAATGTTGAACAAAGGCTTTGATCACGACATTTACTTTCCATATCTTTAAGCCATTCCGTTATTGCTTCAATTTTCACGTCGAATTTATTCCACACTTCCAAAGTATGTTTAAGTTTCTGTTCCGAAGAAGATATGCTTTCGGAAACATTACGTAACTGTTCTTGCAAATTGTCTATTTCGCTCTTGATTGCCACATTTCCTTGCTCGGAAGTACTCTTGCTCACCGAGGAAAACACGTTTCTAATTTCATCCAGTTTGGCGGACCCCACTTTTTCAACGTCTCTCATAGTAACTGCGGTATGCAATTTTCTTATTATTTCGGGTTTTTCACCTGTAATGTTTTCTATGTCAATAATTTTCTCAGACTGTCCTCCAAGCCACTCCTTGTACTGTTGAATAAGTCGCACAAGATCTTCATGTCTTTTAACACAATCCTCTAAATTGTCTTGGAGATTTTGAGATTTCGTGACTATATTTAGGAAAAGTTGCTTTATGGATTGCAAGTAGACATTCAAGGATGCATCATGAGTCTGATCCACCAATTGTTGGGCTTTGTCACATACAGATTCAACAAGTTGCTGATGATTCATTATTTCCTGGTGCATAATTTTATGGTTCTGCAACTGAGCTTTCTTTTCTTCTAAAGAAGCTTTCAATTCCGTGTGACGTTGCATTGCACGTTCCACATCTTTCAACCATTTAGTCAATTGCTCTTGAGCTAGAGAGAAGTCTGAAAACTGTATTAAACATTGGTCTAACTTATTGACAGTTTCCTGGAAACTATCTCCGAAGCTGTCCCATAAGTTTCTGACTCTGCGTATCTTTTGACGTATTTCTTCTCTTCCATCTGGACTTGTGTGTGTATACAATTTTTCACCAAGACTCAAAAATTCTTCAAAGGCAGGTGTCTTTTTATTCCTGGTTTCAAATAACTCTTTAGCCTTGTTCTGTTTATCTTGCAAGACTGCATAGTCACCCACAATTTCATTGAGGTCTTGAAGTTCACTTAGCATTCCAAGAAGCCATTTTTCCATATTATTGAAATCGTTTTCAAAGGATTCGTGTTCTTGTACAAAGACTTCGTATTTCGATATGTTTTCGTTGACTAGGTTATTTAAAGTATGGTAACGTGTGGCCAATTTTGAGGTTCTATTAGATAATTCAGATTCGTTAGCTACACCTTGTTTGCTCTCTGTCAGTGAAGTGAAATCAACACTTCTTGCTGCTAATTCATTCTTAATTTCTTTAACTTTTTGTAAATGTGCAACCTTAGCAGCAAGGTTGTGTTTGAGGCTTTGGTCTCGCAGCTGATTTTCTTTGACTTTTAGCCACTCATCAAGTTCATCCAATGTCTTTTGGCTATCGTTCCACTGTTTTAAAGTTTCTTTAAGTTTGTTGTCCTGATCTTTACATTGAGTTGTAAATTGATCCCAAGTTGTCTTCAACTGTTCATATTCACTTATTAAGAGGGGATGTCCATTTGAACTGGTTGATTGGAGTACGTTGTTAAGGCGTTCTTTCAATGTTCCCAACATTGGTTCGACATCACGAGTCTTCTCAGATACTTTTTCAATCGCAGCTATCCTAGCGTCCACATCTTCCTTCTGCGTTACAACTCCATAGTTAAGGACACTATTTTCAGCAATTATGTGATTTAATTTGTCACGGCAATCTTCAAATGCTTGAGTATAGTTCTCATGTTCAACAACACGAGATTCACATTTAGAAACTCGTTGTTCAAGTTCTTTAGACATGGTTTTGTATCTATTAACAGTGTCCGTGAGGCTTTTCTCAGCTTCTTCATCGGGCATCATTTTAATTTTCTCGCTCAATTGAGATAACATGGACTGATGGAGGTCGACTTCTTGGTGTAACAGTTTATTTGCGTGTAATTGTGCTTTTTTCTCTAAAAGCGTTGGACACAATCGGAATTCACCCAGTTCATTTTCCTTATCACTAATCCATTTATTTACTTGATTGAATGTATCATCAAATGACGACCTCTTGTTAATAGTAGTCTCTACGTCCTTTATAATGTTGTTCAAAGAATCAACCGAGTCTTCAAAAGAGTCACGCAGTGTTCTTAACTCATTTCTGACTTGTTCTCGGCATTCTGGAGTAATACCACTGCATAAGTATTCTCCGGACTCAATAGCATTATTAAGCAGCTTTTGTCCAGTTTCTTTATTGTCATTTAATTTCTTCATTTGAGCCAAATCAGCGGCAGTAGGTTTTGAGCCGGGTTGACTCAGTACAGACAGCTCTTTGATCTTACCGTTGGCATCTTGAATCCAGTTCTTGAAATCTGAGATAGATTTGTCATACTTCACTTTGCTTTCTTTTAACTCCTTTAATCTGATTAGATGACTTTCAACAAACTTCTGGACAGTTTGGTATCTTGTTACTAGGTGATTGATATATTGCGTAACTCTCGAGTCAGGGTTGCGGGACAAAATAGTTTCTCCTATATTTGAAAGTTTACCAATTTCATTACCGTATTCAATTATTTCTGAGTTTAGATCCATAATTTCAGAAATTTTCTCGTCTATATCATTAAGATTTAGGAGATTAGCAGATTCAATTCGTACCTTATTTTCTTTATCCTTTAGCCATTCAGAAACACTTTCCAGGGTATTTTCGTAATCTTGCCAAGCATCAATATTTTCTTTGAGCCTATTCTTAATTTCAGTGCAATTAGAGGCCAATACGTCGAGATTCTTTTGCGCTTTTTCAGTTTGCAGTGATGCTTCTTGGGCACATGACGGTTCAGCTACAATTTTCAAAATTTCACTAGCTTCTTTTAGTTCTCTAGTTTTAGCAACACATTCACCAATTCCATTTTCTACGTCAACTAGAGCAGCCATCTTAACTTCCAGATTATATTTGTCACTGGAAGCATCCGGGATACACCAACGAGTTTTGTCGTCCAATATTTTAAGATTCCGATTAAACATTGCCAACTTGTCCGTGAACAGTTTTTGTAGGAAAGTCAAAAGCGTAGTCTCAGTTTTATTGGCATGTACTAAGACACTCTCGAATCGTTTCTGTAATGCGCTGAGTTCTTTAGGAACTAAAGACTCATAGAAACCAGGATAGTTGGCATTCATTTCAGAAACATCTTGAGTGAGATTATCCAACTCTTCACTCAAATTTTGAAGATCGGCTTTACATAATTGACATTTTTTGAGACGATCTAAGATCTTTGCGTTGTCTCCGGTCATATCATCGCACTTGATAATATCATCACGTATTTTACTAACGCTGTCGGACAAACGTTTGACTCTTTCTTTAAGACTAACTTCTTTGGATCCTAATGAGGAAACAGCATCTTCCAAGTTAGCTGCCAAAGTTTTCAGAGCTTCAAACTCATTATCCAGATAGTCAACTATAGACGATACTTGTTCCTTAGGAATATTCTTATTGAGATTGGTAATCTGTTCACATTTAGCAGTGATACTGTTTTTCAACCCTAAGAACAATGGTAGTTCTTCTTTATACTTGGCAAGATGATTTTGTCCAAACCGTATTTCAACGTTATCACATGCGTTTGCGAGGTTTTGGCCAGTTTCACTTAGCCATGTGACAACTTGGTCTTTGGTGTCTTCTATTTGCCTCCAAACTATAAGTTGAGATTCAAGATCTTGGATACGTTTAATGACAGCATCATTGACTTTTTCCCAATGAGTCTGTGAATTCAAGAAAGCTTCTTCCAATGGGCTCGTATCGAATCCACCCAGCGTTGATGCTTGTTTCAGCACTGATTGTTTGATAACATCCATTTGATCCAAGAGACCTTTGCATCTTTTAAGTAATTCGTACGATTTTTTAGCTTTATCCAGGGAATGTGTTGTTTGGACGTAATCTGTTGGGGTGTCTTTACTGTCGTTGTACAGTTGTTCGGCTCGACTCATTTCTCTGTCATAGGCTACTGTGAAGTTCTTAAGCTCCTGCAGTGTCGATGATAGCAAAATATATTTGTTTTTGGTATCGCGAACATTGTTTACTACTTGATCCCAGTTACTATCTGCCGCTGACAAAGCATTTTGGATCGTTCCCATGTTGGGTTGATCCTCTCGCATTAAATGAAGACCTTCTTCTCTTAACTCTTTGCGAATTGCTTGGCTTTCTTTTAACTCATTGTCCAATTTGTCTAACTTCTCAGCCATGTCTTGTATAGATGCCTCAGTGAGAGGTACAGGTTTTTGTGATATTTCATTCAAAACATTTTGAACCTTTTGTAAAACACCAGCCACAGCATTATGTTGTGTGTTAAACTTGTCCCATCTGGCTCCCACTTTCTCAACTAAGTCTCTCTTCGATGTTACTTGATTTAATAAAGATTCGGCTTTAACTTCAATTTCTTTGACTAAGCTTGTTGGTGACATGATCCTGCCAGTGTTTTGATCACCTACTCTTACTTTAGATGGACCATCTAGCAAGGCAACATTGCTTTTCCACTCCGGAACCTTTGTGATCACATTGACTAATTCTTGCCGCAACTTTTCATAACTTTCTGGTGTAAGTTTCGGCCCGTCCACTTGATACTGAATATGGCTTAACTGTTGCTTAGTATCTTCATACCAATTGAGAAGATCTGACCACTTCTGAAGAACGCTCTTGGTCTGCTGGATATTGCTTTCAATAGTTTGGTAATTTTGTGCAATGTTGGAATACGTCTCCGTGAGCGCTCTAGTTTCATCTGGATGAGACATAAGTGTTATGTTCTTGATTTCATTGTAAATATCTGTAAATTCCGGTTCTTTAGCCGCATGTTCTTGGAGAAGTACGTGCATTGATTGTAAAGTGGGTTCAACTTTATCAGCACTGATTTGGTCATAGCTTTCAGTTTTCCTCTTGAAGTCTGTTATCCAGTTATCGAAAGTATGGACTTTGGTCATGAATTCTTGACGGACAATGATTTTGTCTGAGAGTTCATTTACCCTCGTTCTGACTGTTTCTGCAAGAGCGTTGGTGCGCTGTTTGATATCAGCCACCTTATTCTTGAGCAAGTTCGCGCCTTCGGGTTGTACACTGTGGCAAATATTGTCGCATGTCTGAGACAAGCTAATAATTTTTGCTTGTTGTTGGGATATTTCGTTACCAAAGGATTTGAGCTTGTTAAGCTCACGGTCCAACTTTTCCACTTGGGGTGTGTCCGCTGGAACAGTACGGGTGCTGAGAAGTTTCTCTCCATTTTGAACCCAGGTCTCGAGTTTTTCAGCCTCACGCTCGTAGTTTTCCCAGTTAACAACGAGTTTTTCCAATTTGTTGTTCCACTGGTCAGCCTGATCGTGGATAACGGCCCACCTCGAGTGAATAGCGTCTACTTCATCGGGAGCGCTCGTTTTACCAGACAATTGATGACTTACGCTGGAAAGCAACTGTAGATTCATAAGTTGTTTGTCACAATCAGTAACCAAAGCTTTTGATTGCTGTTGCAACTGTTGTGCTTCAGGTAAACTGGTTGGTTTCGGTAAGCTACCCAGTTTAGCTTCGGCTTCTTCTACCCAAGGTTTAATTTCTGCGACACCCTTTTGGTACTGTTGCCAACTGGCTAGATCGTGTTCGACGACTTTGGTCTGATGTTCTGCCGAACGTTTAAGATCTGCCATCATTTTTTCTAGGACAGCAACTTCACCTTTGAGTCTATTGGCATCCTGTATGCGATGTTCTGCCGCTAATTTAGTACCCTGTTCAGCTACCCCCTTAATAGCTTCGAGTTTCTCAGCAACTATCTTCTGAAGAGCCTGTGATTTTTCAACTCGCTCTTCAGGTGTAATGTTCTCAGATTGAATTTGAGAAATAAGCGCGGGGCTTTCTTTCTTGATCCATTCTCTTACGTGTTCTAATTTCTTCTCTACGGTGACCCATTCTTGATTGAACTTCTCTAAGTGTTCAACCTTTGTATGCACCTCGTCTTTAACTCTGTTTAGCTTATGTTCAATATTTTGTAGGTCTTTTTCTATCACTGGTTTGGGCTTGTTAGCAGTCAAATTCTGCAATTGGACGTATGCTTGCTGTAGTTGCGGTAACCTTTCTTGTTGAGCTCTTTCCAGATCTGCATTGTGCGACTTCGTTTCTTGCAGTTCTCTGCCGATGTTTGTCACACCAAGCTCCAAGCCTGGATGAGCCACGTAATTCTCAATTTTGTCTAAATCAGATATTAACTCGTCTTTTTGGTATTCGTAGTTGGACCATACTTTTTGAGCGTCTTTCAATTTATGCAATCTATCTGTGGAAGTGTCGTATGCAGCATTCCACCCAGTTTCTAAGTTCCTAACGTCTTCACGGACGAACGCTGGTGCATTCGCGTCCTTGATCAACTCCTTACCTCTTTGTATCATAGACATGACTGAAGGTCGGTGTCTGTCAAGTTTCTGGACGGCAGCTTGTTGGTCGAGAACAAGTTGTTCAACGTGTTGAAGTGACTGTGGCTCGGGTTCCACCATCGCTTGTTCCTTGGCATTTTCTAATACACATATAACTTCGTGCACTTCGCGACGGTAGGTGTAACATCTAGTGTAAGTCTCTGTTTTGATCATTGTTATTTCGATAGTGGGTATGAGATTCTTGTATCTTGCTATGAGATTCTCTAGTTTGACTTGCTCGTCGTGCGCTTCGGCGTCAGAACAGTGGTTGGTGAGCATGTCGAGGTTCTGGACTAGCCACTTCATGTCTTCACGCTTCTTGTCCGCCTCACGGCAGATATTCTAGAGGAAAAATATTAAAGTGAGCGCATTATTGCACAAACCTGTTTTGTACTGGTAAGTTACTCAATAGTATTATACTATGGTCTGCTGGATCCCACTGCTGGGCAAAGGCCTCTATTATAAATAAAAATAAAACAATAATATTTACCATCAGTTCCCTCAACTGTGTCCAGTGATAGCATAAATTTAAAATGTACATTAATAAATAGATATAATCATTTAATAATGAACTTTAATCAAACCTGATTTATCTCTAGACATAGTTAGTTACTTACCTGGAAGATAGTCTTCTCTCTTTCGAAGGCTTCAGCGGAGTCGACTTCTCGAACGATGCTATCCATTGTCGTGTCGACGTGCTTCATCCACTGCTCCATTTCCGCGAACTTCGCTCTATATGCGTCCCATTTAGCGGGTATTCTTTGTAACTGCGACCTGAAGTGTTCCACTCGAGTAACAGTACTTTCCCATATTTGTTCGCATTTTCGCACAGACTCCTGTAAAGTGGTGTCTTGTGTTTGCTCCGTGTAGCTATTGGCAATTTTTTTCAGATTTTGCAGGCATTGTTCCACTTCCATTATCTTTCCTTGGTTGCGGAAGAACTCTTCGTTTCTAATGAGTATGCCGTCAGCGTCGTCGCTTTGGTTGTACGCCTAGAGCAAGTAAGGTAGTGTGAAGAATTGAACAGTTTAGTGAGCAGACAAATCGTGTCCTTATTTTATGAATACAACTATTGTGCGACACTCCGCTATTGCATTGACGCAGTTTCAGTATTTATTTCTATTAAAAAATACTACCACCAAGTCTTAAAACTATAACTAAAACTGAAAAACGTTAATATAGAATAACGATTTTTACATATAAACTTGTATCCCCCTTTTTATATTATTGAAAATTCCAATCTTATTTCACATAAACGTCATAAAATTCTTTTCATATCGATTTACTCTCCCTGTGCAAAATTTCAGTTTTCTAAGGTCAAGGTTTTGGGCTGGGAGTTGATGAGTCAGTGATGAATGAATCAGTCAGGATTTTGAGTTTTGTACATTAGAGATTGTGACGAATAGATAAAGATATTGTACGACGAATAGTTTATGGTATATTCTAAAATAACTAAAGTGATTATAAACTAACTTCGGTAAACGATTTCGGGATCTCGGACGTTACATCGCTTACGGTACTGGCATTATACTCAGTACAAAACGTGTGTCCATCACTGCAGAAGGAGATAAAGAGCACAGCTGGCACAATAGAGCTAACCTGTTCCTCGTAGACGATCTCCTTGTCGATGTGCTTGACGGCGTGGTGGAAGAGGAGCTCGTCGAGGCGGAACTCGAGGCGCATGAGGTGCGGCGGCGCGCGCCCCAGCAGCTCCCGCCAGCGCCGCTGCAGCGCCTCCGTGCGCCGCGCCACGCCCTCGCGCTCGCCCGCGCCCACCATCTGACATATCAACATCATCATCATCAGCCACATAATGTTCACGCTCGCCCGGACCCACCATCTGAC